>PNEQ01003394.1:114042-167937 GCA_003012365.1 Medauroidea extradentata
AAAAAAAAAAAAAAAAAAAAAAAAAAAAAAAAAAAAAAAAAAAAAAAAAAAAAAAAAATTATTGTCATTATACGTGTGTCCGGAAATGGCACCCTACAAAGCCGCATGTGCAAACAAACACTAGTACGCAAATTTGATTTATGCAAGCTCCGAGGTGACAATATAGTTGCTGAGAGGATGGAGTGATCGCAACTGAGTGAGAACAGGGTTAATGCAGGAGAAAGGTATATTTGTGCGTGTGTGACTTTAAAGAGTACAATACACGACTCATTTCACAACAGATGTTTAAATTGCAGTCAACCAACCTCGATGCAGGCATTACAAAGCCAAAACATGATTACTTCCACTCATGAGGAAAATAAGTAGTGCATCATGCAGTTATTCTCAAGCTGCCATCTTCCATTCTTGTTAGTCAAGCACCACTTCCACCGATGTCATGTATACTAAGCTCTTAATGTGACCAGAAAGAAGCCACATGTTTTCTCAAGGCTGTGAGAATATGCTTCGGCACTGCAACGTCTGCACTGAGGTTTGGGGCCAGCACATCAAAAAGCTGTTATGATGATGAGTCACCATATTCACTCTTAACCCCCACATGCCCCAAGATACCTGCCACCCACCTGCCTGCCACCCCTTTGCTCCAACTTGGTTGTAATCACTCATCCTCTTGGCCAGTAAGACTGATTGATGCCTTGGAGTGTGCGGAACTCAAAATTGTGCATTAAAAGTTTGTACCTGCAACACATCATACATGCTCACCGATAATAAATGTTTGTTTTCATGTCATCTATCCCACATTTAATAAACAACCTCGAATTCCTGAACAGCATGTATAATCTAACAAATGGGGGAAGAGGTGGTCTGAGCTACAAGTTCAAACATTATCATAGGCCCATAGTGTGTGTCGACTGAAACATGAAGGCATTATCATAAAATGAGCAGTACATACAGTCCTAGAGCCATAATTCAAAAATAATATAGTTTTCACTGTTGTGCGACACCACATGGCAAATGTATTGCCAACTACATTATTCCTAAAATTTCATACATAATAACTTTAAAGTCAGATGTCAGCTGTGCTGTGGAAAAAGTGTAGGTGTATGACTTGTTTCTGGATTTATTAGTCATAACTTCTTACCTGGTGTTAAGATGTATTTTTGGCTTCAGTTAGCCATTTATTCTTACCTGTAACACATTTTGTACACCCACAAAAATATGGCTTAACATGCGAGATTTGCTAAGCACCTTCCTTTACCTCTCAAACAGGAAAACATCACACCAAAGAATGTATACAGGCTGGTCCTGAACTATAGGTGCAAAGGCAGGGAGGTGATTCCTTATGGAAAATAAAGTAGAACATATGCAGGACACTTTGTACCTAAGTGTAATATTGTGGGAGTAATGAGCCGCAGAATATTGAATTTGAAAACTGTATTTATTTTAAATATCGGAAACAGAATTATGTAAAACTACAATACTCTGAACATTGATTTGTGTTATAATAGTCTTCAAACTCATATCAAATGCCGGTTGATACCTTCAGCCATTACTAAAAGAACAGAGCTGGCCACCCTCTAAGTGGACTAAACGTTTGTGCCATCGAGATAGTGGAACATTTGACTCCGTTTTATTGAGTAATGCGAGCTTTGTAATAAAAATGGTCCCCTTAATGCAACTGACTAGGGCTCATAGTTTTTGTGAAAAATGCACGCGAAGCTTTGGCTAAAGCGATCGAGTATAGGTCATTCGGAATAAAGTGAGCACTAAAAATTTTACCTTTGAAAAATGTTACTAGCCATTCCTGCATACAATTCATTAACTCTAGTTGCTTTTACTGCTTGTATGGTTGGCAGCGAAATTATGCAACATAGTTCTGTGTATTTTCTTATTAAAATACAACAATGTTGAAATAAAAGTAACCAAAAATGGACAACTTTGTATTTTATACAATTAATAATAAAACTTTTTTTTAACAAACTTTATGGATTTATTCTGACTGTACAATTTAATACAGATGCGCAACCATCAAGTGACATGTCCAGAGAGGTTAGAAATTTCCCTCTTTTAGCCGTTACACGTGGAAAGATACGTATTAGCTGAAAATAGAACTTTAGCAGCGGTTTTTTAGTTCTCACTTTATCCCTAACCGCATATACCAGGAGAGCATAGGCAATACTGTGTACATTGTGTTTGGAAGTGCTCAATTGCTCTATCCAAAATGGCTTAGAAAACATTGCATACAAAAAATATCATACAGTAATTCTAAGGTAGATATCCACCCTTACAAAGCGATGTTTTACTGAACATAAAAATTAAATCTAACAGACAATACGAAAGGTATTGTGAATAATTACATTGATCGTAAGTATTTGTACAGCCACTATTGTGGTGTACAACTTCGAGAAAAATGAGGGGATGGTACGGTCCTACCAATGTGTGTGAAACATGTAGGTATTTTGTATTGCTTTTCAAAGATGTTTAACAAATGCATAATACAAGTCACCTTCATGCAACATGTTTATGTGAACTATTGAGAAGAAACACATGTGACAGTGCACTTTATTGCCTGTCAGGTATGCAACCTGCATGCAAGGCTGGTCATGTGGCACAGTTGCATGCACACTGTTCGCTTAGCACCGCTACCATGGTGTGCAAGGGTGGCATTGCACAGTTGGTACACAACATGGAGAGACGTTACACATATGCAGAAATGGTAGATATGCATCTCATGTACATTGCTGCTGGAGGTACCATGAGGGAAGCTCAGCATCTGTATGCACAGACATTTCCAAACAGACATTGTCCAGGACATTGAATGATCTTGTCTGCGGACAGACGGATACGTGAGACTGGAACACTTACAGCGAACAGGTAAGACACCGGCATTAGACGCAATGTTAGAACAGTCAACTTTGAGGAGGAAGTATTGGAACGCATTGCCAATTCACCAACAAGTAGCACACGTGGAATTGCTCGCACAATGCATGCAAGCCACCAAAGTGTGTTGAGGGTTCTGCATTAACAACTACTACACCCTTTTCATCGCGAAAAGGTGCAAGCATTTCAACAAGCTGATTTTCAGTCACGAGTTGATTTCGCTCACTGGTTTCTGCATCAATGCGGAAACGAACCTGGATTTTCTTGCAACATTTTGTGGATCGACGAGGCTTCTTTTACGCGTGATGGCATTCACAACAGTCGAAACAGTCACGTATGGAACGACACTAACCCACATGCAATGGTTGAACACCACCATCACGAGACATATTCTGTTAATGTCTGGGCCGGCACTGCAGGCGACAACCTGATTTAGCGCTTATTTTTTGCCGGGGCGTTTGACTGGCCGCCTTCATTGACAGTTTTTAGAGGACCTACTTCCAGTTCTGTTGGAGGATGTGGATTTACAACCACGCCAGCGTATGCGGTACCAACATGACGGAGCTCCTGCACACTTCAGTTTGGAATTTCAGCGTCACTTCATCACCACGTTTGGTGAGCGATGGATAGGCAGAGGTGGACCTGTGAATTGGCGACCACGCTCCCCAGACCTGACGCCAGCTGATTTCTTTCTGTGGGGTCACCTGAAGACATTAGTATACGAGACCCTGATCAACACAGTAGCTGAACTTCGTGCCCGGATTACTGATGCATGTATTACTATTCGCAACACCCCACACATGCTGTGTCACGTGACACAATCAATTGTTTGTCGCTGTCAATTATGTAGCGAAGTAGGTGGTCACCAATTTGAACAGTTACTGTAAGAAAATGAGGGCATTTTGGCAAGGCACGTTCTCGGGCAGTTTCAATCTAAAATAAAATAAAAACAAAAACAATAAAATTAACCCCAATGTACATTCATTAAGAGTTAAACAATATTTTTTTCCCATTTGGAATACAACTATCAGAAGATCTGTAGAAACATGATTCTGTCCTAACCTGTAATCCACATTCACATATAGCAAATAAATTATTGTCGTACGACCACCTTTGCAACACTGGTTTCATACCTGGCAGGCAATAAAGTGCACCCTCACATGTGTTTCTTCTCAATAGTTCATATAAACATGTTGCGTGAAGGTGACTTGTATTATGCATTTGTAAAACATCTTTGAAAAGCAATACAAAATACCTACGTGTTACACACACATTGGTAGGACCGTACCACCCCCTCGTTTTTTTCTCAAAGTTGTACACCACAATAGTGGCTGTGCAAATAATTATGATCAATGTAATATTTCACAATACCCTTCTTATTGCCTGTTAGATTTAATTTTTGTTCAGTAAAGCGTCACTTTGTAAAGGTGGATATCTCCCTTACAAGGTACTGTACAATATTTTTTGTATGTAATGTTTTCTAAATCATTTTGTGTAGAGAAACTGAGCACTTCTAAACACAATGTACGCAGTATTGCCTATGGTATTCTGCTACTCTATTACTTCAGTCAAAGCTTCGCGCACATTTTTCACGAAAAGTATGAGCCCTAGACAGTTGCAATAAGAAGACCATATTTATTACAAAGCTCGCATTACTCAATAAAACATCGTCAAATGTTCCACTATCCCGATGGCACAAATGTTTAGTCCACTTAGAGGGTGACCACCCCAGTTCTTTTAGTAATGGCTGAAGATATCAACTAGCGTTTGATGTCGGTTTGAAGACTATTAAAATACAAATCAATGTTCAGAGCATTGTTGTTTTACATAATTCTGTTTCCGATATTTAAAATAAATATAGTTTTCAAATTCGATATTCTGCGGGTCATTACTCCCACAATATTACATTTAGGTACAAAGTGTCCTACATGTATCCTACTTAATTTTCCATACAGAATCACCTCACTGTGTTTGTACCTTTAATTCAGGGCCATCCTGAATATAGTTCTCAGCATGTGATAAACAGTTCACTGGATACAAGTCAATTTAATACTAAATTTTGGCATCGGTCAGCAACACATGTTATTCTAATTTTTAAAATGTGAAAACACAGCAGTTTGCAAAGAAAAGTTAGAATCATAACATAATTCTGGCCCTAACTAAAGTACAGAGAAAGTCATGCACCGTCAGAGAATAGGTCTTATGCCCATTCTACAATGACACACTCAAGTTCCATTTTAAATGGGCAGCAAAAACTACCCCCACCAATAAAGCAGGTGCAAAACGGTGCTATTTAAACTCATATTAAAAGTACAAATTGAAAGTACTGCTGGTATAAATTGAAGTATTTTTAAAGCATATTGCTATTAGATGAACAAAAAAATTGTATCTTCCTATAAAAATCATTTAGATTTAGATAAGTCTTTGAAAACCTTTTTAAAATCTTCCTTTCATAAAAGGCAGTGAAATATTGTGGTAATATTAATAAAGCATTTAAACATAAAAGTTATGTATGATGAACATATTATGCATTTAATATGTAATAATAAAAAGTGGTTTAGTCCCTCATATATCACTTGCAAGAGAAAACAGCTAATTTTCAGGAGGCATAATAGAAACAGAAAACAAAAGAAATACAATAATCGTCAAGGATGTTGGACCCGTAAAAATTAAAAAAAATTTTATATTTGCACCAAACATTATTCAACTTTTACATATCAGATAACATGTCATTTCCCCAAATAAGAAAAACTAGGTCTCATAATTTTAGCATAATAACCTATCAAAGTCACAAAATGGCAGTTGCGATGTAGCCAAAATAATAAAAATAATTAACTTGAAGTAATAAGATAATTCATATTGATACTTAATGATATGAACTACTTCAAGACCCTTTTGTAAACACAAATCGATACATTTCTGTATTTTTTAAAAGCTGATGAAAATGAGTACATTTTTGCATAACTGACTTTTGGCTCCTACTGAAATTTTCAAAACTAACTTTTGTCAAATAAAATGCACTGATACACTGACTTTCAGTTCCTGAAATTCTGATTTCATTACTTACTTACTTTTTTTTTATTTTGGCTACACCGCGATGGCCATTTTGTGACTTTGATGAGTGATTATGCGTGATTATGTGTTAGGCACAAATAAAAAAAATTAAATTTTACGGGTCCAGTGCTTGCTTGCTGTAGTACCACTTCACTCAAACACTTATATATTTTTTAATGTGTCATAATTAAGTTAAATTATTTCAAATGCAATATCCGTTAAAAATGGCCTTCTTGATTTTGGTTAGCACTTACAGGCCACATATTAAAAAAAAATTCACGAAAGTCTTACACCATTTGACATGACATTGCACGTGACTGGTTTATCTAACACATGCTGCCCTAGCTCGAGCTAAATGAGAAGGGGTTGAAGCGGGGTGGAATACAAGTCAGATGGCCTACCTTACCCTCTTCCAGCAAGCAGAGGACGGCAATCTCTCACTGTTTTGCGCACACAAACACAGACCACGCTCAAAATTCCACACCAAACTGTTTACCAGCTTGTAAGTTAGCACTTGTTTTTCTCCTTAAACAGTAATTTTGCAGGCTTGGTGTCCCTGCCTCTCCTTTATCTAATCTGTCAATTAATTGCAGGTTCTGTTCAATTGTTACGAACACCTTTTTACGTTCACATACCATCTAAACTTTAATGTTGTAAACTTGGCTGTAACTAGGGGTACACGCCATTTACCCGAAAACTGTTTTCCCGAAAGCATCGGGAAAACAACTGTTTAGGAAAATTGATTTTGGTAAACCGAATTTCTGTGAAGTTGAAGGTGATGTTGAAAAATTCGGGTAAACGACTATCGGGTAAATGACTTTCGGCAAAACGAATGTACAGTTAAATTTTTCCGGAAAATGATTTTCGGGAAAATTAATGTTTGAAAACAAACTGCTGTTGTATGAATTTCGGCGAAACGACTTTCGGCAAAACGACTTCAGGCGAAAAGATTTGTTGTTACTGTGACATTGTGGATTTTATAGCAAGGTACTAACATTTTCGGCGATACGACTTTCGGGAAAACGACTTTAGAGGAAATAACATTTGTTTATGGCCACTTTTTTCCCTGGTGGCGTGTATGGCACTAAACCACTCCGTTTAGTTAAGGTTTTACACATAGGTGGCATGACGAACACATTTCTCTAAATACTAGTATTGCTAGCGTTGTGATGGCCCCCAAGTTCAATAAAATGCAGACAGGTAGCGTTGTATGTATATCCGCACTTTATTTAGAGAGAAAAATTATTTTGTCTCTTCTGCCCAGCAGCACACAACTCCTTTAATTAAAGGCAGATTGAAAGGTAAAATAGTGTGATTTATTTTAATAGCTGTAGCTAAAAATCTATTTGACAGTGATATTACAAACGCCAAAACTCAGTGCCAGACACTGGGAAGTTAATGGTAAGAGTATCGTCCATCTTGTCCGTTGAGATCGGTGTGACAGGCCACAGATGTTTTGGATATTTTCACGTACTAAAACAGCTATAACTCTCTTGGAAATCAATTAAGATAATGGTAGTAAATGGACCAGAAACTTGACATACGCTCATAACTGAAGTTATTTATTCTAAACTAAATCCTCAAACACTAACAGGTAAAGAAAAAAAGTGGATAAATGTGTGTAGAAGATACAAAAACTATGCTTTACAATATCACGTTAGAAATTTTTTTCTCGTTATGACTAAATACTAAATAATTACCGACATATTTTGTTATTAGACAGACAATTTTTTAATGAAAAAATGCCAATATCTTTGAATGTTTCTTGCAATGGGACAGAATAACGTACTGTATTGTTGTGTACATACGCCATTACAATATTATGTCATCCTAGAAATACCTATTTCCAATTTAAATCATTAAAAATACAATTGCACAAACAATTATAAATAAATTAGTGAGCATTCCTAATTATATTAACAATTATTAATATTCTCAGTATTTTAAACATCAATTACTAAATAATAGGCTGTAGCTTAATTCTCCGTAAATCCATTCATTGTATGACCTTATTGATGCAGTAACTCAGTGTATTTTTCGCTTTAAATTTCTTTATATTATAAGAATTATAATGTTTAAATGTCATTCACTTTTATATAAGTAATGAAGTGCACCCCTCACACATTCACCCACCTATCACTCATTAACTCACAGCTCGAAAGGCTGAATAAAGAATCATAAATCTTAAATTGTGGCTTTATGTAGGACCCCATGTTACTTTTTTTAATTCAAATATCAAGGGGGTGAAAAATGGCGCAATAAGTTTTTGAGGTTTAAACCAGATCTAATTAACATGAAGGGTTACTATTACTGTATTTGCTCCAATTTGTTGTGTGAAGATACATAAAAATAATTTATGGAATTTTGAGATTCATTATTTGATAGGCTAACAAACGTAAAATATGTATTCCAGATATCATCAATAGCTTGATAACATGGCAAATAATTGATACAATATTTTATTTAAAAAAAAAAAAATGCTGAGTACATTAATATCTAAAACCAGATTTTATGTTTCTCTTTTAATCCAAAAATTAAGGGTGAGGTAGGACGAGGGAGTCTCTATTATGTCTATACTACGTAGGTCAGCAGCCTTCTGAAGCATGACCCATGTCCTTTACCCGGCGAGGTCATGTTCGATTTTAGCATTTCAAATTTTTGCTGGTCTGCATGTATTGTCCGCTCTTGCATTACAGTCTTTTTCTGTTTCTCACGCAATTGCATTATGATGATCCACCATATTAAACCATACCAAACAGTGCATATTGATTTCTCTTCAATAGGTTATTTACCAATTGAAATAACTTTTTGATTACTTGCATATAAGAATAAGTTCTAACGATTAAACACAAAAACTATTATTTACATTAAAATTATGCACGACGAAATCCTTGTCATTTACAAAAAAAATTTTCAAAATAAGCCACAATTTCGGTAAACCAATTCCGCATTATAGTAACGTGATAAATAATGGGAAATTCATGTTGAGTTTAGTATTTGAGACAACAAACATCATAGTTCTTGAGACGACGAGGAAGAGATCACCGCTGTTGGAGGCGAGTGCTCTAACTACTCGGTCACTGCAGCTCTGAAAGTCACATTGTTGAAGGAATATTCTTGGCAAAAAAAAAAAAACTAAATATAAAAAACCTAATTTACTATAGTCTTGACATGGATGTGTGAACTTACAACTAACACTAGATATCCTATCTAGTACCATGTCAGACTTCATTTTTCCAATGAATGTTGTAGTCGGATCACACTTGACGTACTGAGCCACTCCAGTTTGAGACATGCAAAAATAAGTGTTCACTATTGAGTTAGGATTGTGCAGTGTGTACATACTGATCTTACTGAATGGTAGCCCAATAACATGCATACTGTTAAGGTAGCCTTATCGTCGTTGCCTGGTCATCCAACGTATTGTGTGGCGTTCCAAATTCGGCTCAGATGAATTTCCATTAGTATTTTTCTGGCCCATTAAAAATGACCCAAAGGTGAAACTAATATCCTTTGATTTATAAATTTAGCTTTTATTTCATAGCTTACATACTACATTTACCAGGTAAAACATGGTTTCCACGATACTATGACCAACATATACATGTCCTAGATCAAGGCCATAGAGGAACAGGTCAGGGCACTTGGAGTTGAAAATTAACTCTCATGTGACTGATTGGTGCCATTAGCACAATGGTGATATTTTAAAATTGCATAAATGGGGACTGCGAGTAGCAAATTCGTGTCGGAGGCGCTAGGAGCTCTGGTAGTATGATACTGGACACTATGGGTAGGATTCATAGTCCCAACTTGAGCAAGAACTTCGTCAAGACAGTCTTGTTTCTTAAGAAAACGTTTTCCAACAACAGTTGCATAGTCGGTGTCGAGAAAATAGTTTCATGAAGTCAACGAGCTTGCATACGTGCTACTACCAGCTTGACGAAGTAAATGCGTAAGTGGTCGAAGACACACGAACATACACGACTACACGCGAGTTGGAAATAAAAATTGTGCTTTCTGCTTTGTTTCACTGACAGTTCTATCACACCTACGTTCATCGCTTTCTATTTTGTTATTTTCATTATGCCTGGGTTATGTTCGTGGCATTACCGTCTATGGAGTTAAAAGTATTTCTTGAAATACAGAAAGAATATTGGGATGTCATACAAATAAGCAAAGAATAACCGATTTACACACACATATTTTAAGTAACACTTGCTGCATCGTAATGAAGATCAGTTATGCTGTAATTTTTTTGCAATAATAAATAATGAAATAATTTTCAGCTTTTTTATTGATATAACTATTTTGATATTACGATACTTTAGGTTAGCAACTTAGTGGACTGTTACTGCTGAATACAAAAACGAATATATTTCTAACCACTTGTTTGATTGCCAGTTTGGTTAACGGTAGAACATTTAAAGTATTTTATAAATAAACTAATTTGTTTGTATTAATAGGAATTTGTGAAGTCATATAAGAGTGGCTTTACCAAGATGTTGCTTAAGCTACGACTATGAATCCCACTTAATTATATTAACAGAAAATCACAATACCTTTTATAGCAATTATTTTCATAACTATACTGAACTGAAGTTGCATCGCCTACGGAATCACACTCCGCCATTAGCAAAAACTATCTATATTTGCTTTATTTCAAGTCGTTAATCATCTGGCAAGCGAACTTGGCCAAAACATTCTTATTTGCAGACTTAAGAATAACATCGACGTCTATGCAACACGACCTTCTCAAGCAGTGACTATGAAACAGAAATATCTGCTCTCAAGCCACTATAAAAAAAAAATTGTCTTCGCCGAGGCCATGTGCTTAAGAAAGCTCTTAAGAAAGGTTTATGACATTGAATAGGAATTTGTGACGTCATACGAGAGCAACTGGGCCAAGATGCTTCTTAAGTTATGAATATGAATCCCTCCCTATATTGCATTGTTAAAATAACACTTCATTACTAGTGGTGCTTTCAGTCATAAATGGGTCAACTGTGTAGCGTTGTTAGATAGGCTAGTGTCCAGACCTGTAATTCTAAGACCGTGATCCAAGATAATATATTATTATGGTTCTGTTTTCCATGAATGCTATAACCAGCATTTCTTTCATTGAGAAACATCTGATTCCATGTTATTTAAAAAACAGATGGTGATCGTCTGAGTTGAACACATCAGTACGTAATTGTTATGTTGGAGGTCGTGTAGAATACGCGAGTATATTTGTTTTAGTCTTTACATAATTAAATGAGTGTACATTATGTTAAGCGCTGCTCTCAACTTGAGAATTACTGTACATATAATTTAAGAAACAAATTTAGTTTATAATTAACCTTAAATTTGTTCTGAAAAATACTTACAGTGATCAAGACGACATATTACATAGTTACAAATTTTAGTTGTTACAAGTATTGCCTCCTCAAAACCTTTTGACTAAATATTACTGTTGTATGAACGTATTACTGTTTTCAATGAACCGGTAAAGTTATACAATTTGCTCCATTTCCATTTCCTTTTAAAATTGCCTGTGATTAATGTCATTCTGTGTTCATACAGACACGTTGAAATATGACACATGATTTAGAGTTTGTGAGAGATGAAAGTAAAAGACACTCGATAAACGAGAGTAGGCGAATTTATAAGTAATGACCTGTACTAATAAACCATCCTGCCGACTGCAAAAAAAAAAAAGGCGAGATTGGAACCGAGTCCTCCTGAGCAGAGCACAGGTCCAGTTATTTTATTAACTTCAACACATCGCGTTGTAATGTATACAGGATGTTTCTTAAATAGAGGGACAAACTCCTCATACGTGTTCCTCACGAAAAACTATGGCGAAAACATGATTTACACTTTTCACCTAACCGCAATATTAAGGGCGTAATGGGTCTCTGAACATTGAATCTTAAAACAGTACTTTCCCAAAATATCGGAAACTAATTAACATATAAACACAATATTTTCAGCATTGCTTAATGCTGTTAGGATCTGCAAACCAACAGCAAATGCTAGTTGATACCTACCACCCTTATGAATATAGCAGGAGTGGCTACACTCTAATCGCATACAACTTTTTTACCGTCCGGATTTTCGAAACACTTGAAGATGCTTTATTGAGTGATGAGACCTGTGCAACAAAAAGTTCCCCATGTCGCAACTGTCTAGGATATATCGTTTATGTTCAAAACACACTTGAAGATGAGCGTAGACACAGAGCCTAGAGAATAGGCAATGCTGCAAACTTGCGTATGAAATGCTCAGCGTACAGATGATGGACATTCACTGCAGTTAACATCTACGATTTTAAGTATGTTTACACCGACACACGAAATTGCAGTTTTGGAAACCTGGGTATCTGAAACTGCTGTTTGAGTGCAGTGTAAACGGCGCAAAAGTGAGGTTTCATTGCCGAGGGAAACCTGAGTTTGCAATTAAAGTTTTGTGACGAAAGCTATGTTTCGTGTACTGTGTAAACACGTAAACTGGGCCAGAAATGAAATACTACGGCAGATGGTTGAAAGATATTGTATTGTGTCGGAAATACAAAGTAAACGAAATGTTAAAAATTAGTATGACAGTAGCTGCAGTACAAATACACACTTTTTAGTGTTAAGAAATTAGTAGCGTTTGTGTATTAAGAAATTGATAGCAACTGAAATTTCACAAATGCAAATCTATTGTTTATGTGTGAATCTTATTCACTGCCACAAACATAAATGTTGGTGGGCTACTGGTACATGGTACATTCGCAACATAATGATTGCAACCCTTAATTATCCAAAAAAATAAGTATTTTTAGTGTTAAATATCACACAGTCCATTCACCTGTGTTCAGTCCTCAAACAAAAGTTTGGGAAAAAATTGTTTTAATTTTTCTAAAACGGTGCTATGTAGGGTAAAAACCTTAGATGGCTTTCGTTAAACTTGTGCAGGAAATTTTAATTTTAGAATAGAAACAAAAAACATATTTGCATTTTAAATGGTTTGATGGGTTTTCAACTTATCGCTTTTCATGGGGTGGGTTTTCATCGAAACTCAACCAATTTTTTTGCTTCGTATTTTCCACCTAAGCTACAGAACATATAGCATACGCAGTTTCTACATGCATGTGTTTTTGTTGTATGCACTGCATTCTCGATGGTAGACATTCAATTGTAACTGCGTATTTCTAACACGCGATACCATAATTATTAATATTTATTTCTGGAACTCTATCGCAGCAGCTTCATTTGTGATTTGAAAGAAAATTATAGATAATAGACAGTTACAACAAAAGAACCATTTTTGTTAGACAGGTAACATTACTCAGTAAACCATATTAAAATGTTGCAAATCCTGACAGTAAAAAAAAGTGTATGCAATTAGATAGTAGCTACCCCTGTTACTTTGATATGAGTGGAAGATGTCAGGTTGTGTATGCTGTTCGTATCAAGAAAAATGCCAGAATGCAAGTGCCGTAGTCCTGGCGTTGTTGCAAAAGGACTTAACCTAAAGTTACCAGCGAACAGGAAAACAAGCTCAAAAAATAGCTCTAAAAGCTAGATATAGTCTTATGAATGAGAGAATTGCTTTCGTCCACCATCGAAAAGTTGAGATTAACAATGAAATATCTGTTATCCAGCTCGAACTTGAAACTGTGCTCGGTGCCACAGATTTCAACCAAATTCACGAGTCCATTTCAAACTTGGTTGCAAAAATGTCATATGTTTGCAAGGAAAAGTAAAATAAAAAGTTTGCCAATTTCTCAGATTCTGTTGTCTCAATAAAATACAAACCACCTATTAAACTTTCCGATACGGTAATAAACGCTTCTAGCAAAATACTTACAGATTCCGAAAGTTTGGTCCTATAAATTAAAAAAGTCTTAATTTCAGCATTGCAACCCGTAAAAACCCTTTTCTTGATATAGTGTTGTCTGTAGAATGCGCTATATATAAGCCACCAGCAGCCAAACGAGACGAGTTCAAACGGACGGCACATAGCCATAAGATCAGCTAAACCACCTTGACCTAATATCACACGGGAAGATACGGATATTGCAATTCTTCCTGCTGACAAAGGCCATGCTACATTCATTATAGACAGAGCTGATTATGATAGCAATATTACTGAACTTATAACCCCGAACAAATATAAACTTCTTAAAAAGACCCAACAGCAGCCATAGAGCGGAAAGTATACCAAGCCATCAACAATTGTAAAACTACATACTGGAAAGCACACGAAGAGCCCTTACACCTCACAGCAGCAAGCCCGCTCACATATATGGTTTACCAAGAATCCACAAAGCAGACATGCCCTTAGGGCCTATCATTAGTGCATGCAGCTCCTTATGCCAAAATCTGTCTTAAGTATCTGCTAAATATTTTGGAACCTCTAGCCGGCCAGATACCTACATTAATTAAAGACTTTAGCCTACTTTATTTCTGTATGCAGAACCTTAGAGGTATCACTATCCGACATCCTGGTGAGTTTCGATGTCCAGAGCCTGTCCACCAATTTTACAGTAGCAGAAGCACTTGCCATAGTGAAATACAAATTATAAAATGACAGCACCCTTAGTGAAAGAACATCCATACCCATCTCATCCATAATGGAGCTCATGAAACTCTGTGTCGCCACAACTTACTTTCAGTTTAAAGAAGACTTCTATAAACAAACTGATGGCATTGCTATGGAAAACTCACTTTCACCATTCATGGCAAACATATTCATGGAGGATGTGGAACAAGAGGCACTAAGTAACACAACTATTCCACCGAAATTTGGCTGCGATACGTAGACGACATATTCCTTGTTTGGCAACATTGACTGTAAAAACTGGCAGAATTTTCAGATTTCCTCAATTCACTCCGACCTTCAATACACTTCACAGATGAAATAGAACCTAACAATAACATCCCTTTTCTAGATACCCTAGTCTCCAAAGAAAACCACAGACTCAGAACTAAAGTGTACAGGAAACCAACGCATGCTGGTCAATACCTGCATTTTGAATCTAACCATCTAACAAGTACAAAGTCAGGCATTGTTCGCATCCTAGCCAACCTAGCAGAAAATATCTTCTCAGACAAGAAAACATTAATTGAGGAACAGTGTCACCTAAGATAAGAATTAATGGCCAACAAGTATTCCAGATTTATAATTGAGAAGCAGTTAAGAGAACCAAATTCACCAAAGTGCCAAGTCACCGCAGACAACCTTCCGGGACTCTGATCATTCCGTATGTCAATGGACTCTCGGAAAAAATAAAAGGCTGGCCAACAAATACCACCTACGAACAACATTCAATTCAATCTCCACATTAAAAAACTCTCTCACTAAAGTAAAACCTACAGTAGATAAACAACAGACCCGCGAATGCATATATCAATTACCATGCGAATGTGGCTCTGTATACATACGTGAAACTGGTAGAACATTATCCACTCCCGTCAAAGAACACAAGAACAACACGCGAACTGTGTCGCAGCCTGAAGAAGGGAATAGATCGCAGTTCCCTAAATGTTGCATTTTTTCATTGTTTTTAACTTGTGTTGTGTTGTCTCTTGTCTTTTGTTTGTTATCCACTATTCACTGTTTATTGTCTTGTTCAATTTTTTTCATATTGGGAATCTGGTTCTATTTGCCGTCTGCCTTTTGTGTCTGGGTGTTGTGTCGATATTCGGGGGAATTCTATCTTTAGAATTCTTTGTTGTCTAATATATTAAAAAACTGGCAAAATTCCTCTGGGATTTTTTATTTTTTTTGTTTTGTGTCAGGTTTTGGTTAGTTTTTGTACTTTGTTATTCAACATAAGTTCGATCAGCAGAACATGATTCATGGTGGTGTATGACCACAAACCAATAAATTCTAATAATAAATTAGTACAAATTATTTAGTTTATCAACAGAACACTGGCTCAGTGTATATTTAAGAGATTTCCTTCGAAAGCAAAATCTCACTATCGGCTCTCGACAGGGTGCATACAATTATATTAATTTGTACATAGAGGGATATTTCTTGGCACGGGACAGCGAAAGTCTCAGATATGTGAACTGCTGGTGCAGCATGTTGTATTGCTAAGTGTTTGTTGGAAATAAGGGGACGGGGAGGACTTTCACACGGACGTGCCGCCGTGTTGTCTGTTTCAGGAAAAATAAGCTCTGTCTGCAGGTAGACGTTCAACCGGTTCTCCCCTTCCCGTCTATCTTTCATTATTTCACATTCCTCTCATTCTTGTTTTGTGTTTGTCAGATATCTGCCAGTGGACTTTGAAGCAAAATTAAGTTATTGAAAGAAACCATAGCAGATACAACACAAATTACGTTCTTTATATTAAACAATTATTTCATTGTTTAAAGTTGATTGCAGATCATCCGCTTTTATAGGTAGCTACATTAATCATCATATTCACATTCTGCATGGAAAGACATTTATGTTGAAAATCAAAACCGTTCTTACTTAAGGTCATCCTTAGTCATTTATACTGCTGTCGCAATTATTTTATTTTTCCTGGACAAGAGTAGATTACACAATTTTGTTAATAATTGGTTTTACTATGTAGTTTTACTTTGTATATAAATGAAAATTCGAGTTTCCAAGAAAGAAAACATGGCTTTATTGAAGAAAAATGACATGAGTTATGAAGGTTTTACAGCCCTTTAACAGAGAGTTTATAAGCCCTGATTGAAGTTAACCTTAAAGTTTTCAAAACAATGGTCAATATTTGAATGTCTCGTATCACTTAACATTTATCTAGAACAAAGTTTGCTCGGAAACTGAACATGATGATAAATCCATCATAAAACATAAAAAGGATTTGATGGCTCAGAAATATTATCATAATAGGTCGTGAAACTTTAAATGTATGAATTGAGAATTCCGTAAAAATGTGTGCGTAATACTTTTCAACAGCTCAACAAGTAGATTTATAAATTTTCGTTCCTTACAACAAAGCTAAGGAAACATATAAACTTACCAACAAAGTTAAGTTTTCAAATAGTCTGGGATTTGTGTTGACTAATGAAAGAATGTCACTGAGCAATGCTTCTATAGTATTTTTGTACCCAAAAAGTTATGTAACCTGTAATTTAAAGATAAAAGCAAAACTTTAATTGAGTGATTAAATTATTTTATCATTATTCAGATCCTTCAAACACACAAGGGCGTTATTTATAGCATCAGAAATATTTTCAACCAATTTTTAAGAACACGTTTAGGAATATTGTGACTCGTATTCACATTTTATGTTTAAGAATGTTTAATTTGAAACCCAGATATTCAGTTGACAATATGAGCTGAATATGGTGACTTCATGTTTTACAGACAAATAATGAATTGTGACTATGAACTTACGATCCCGGAAGTGTGCAAAACGATACAAACGTATAACGAAATTTTGAATATAACTACTTAGGCCATGATCCTATTAATATTTTATTATTTAGTATTTTCTGTTCAATATTTGAACACCGTCGACATTCGGCCTTTGAAGGCTATCTGTAGAATTCAGATATAAGTATTTGGTAGTTTCATTACACACGAAACTAAATACTATATTAGTTAATGTCAAACTTTTAGAAAACTAAAACGAGCCACTTTGACCGCGTATACTTAAAAGTAGCCATTGGTACATGGCCTTAAATTTTACGTGTAAAATAAGGTTAACTAACTTACCGATTTTACTTACTAAAAATGTCTACTGGAACAAGAGTTTCGCATCAATTAATTTAAGTTTGCTCGCTTATTAAAACCGTATTTATAATAATTATCAAAGTGAGCATTAAAAGAAGCAAGTATCGATTTACTCGTGGCACCGAGGCTGAACATATTTCATTATTAAATTTTCAATTCAGTAGCCAAAGATCGCATTTTTAAGGAAATTGTCTAAACTAATTTCGTGGAACGCTAATTCTTCAGCAACTGCAAAGTAGTTGGTAAACAAATTTGAAACGTGCATTTAAACAACATGCTCACTCTTTCTTTTAAGCCAAACAAAAACTTTGAGATGAACCATATGTTTAGCGCTGCTCACGCTGTGCAGCTGACCTCTAGCGACCAGCGAACGAGTTGGCCTCTGATTCTTGGACGCGATTTAGAGGACGTTTTCCTGAGAATGGACATGTGGTGCATGCGCGATAAAAGTAGGAACAGTAACATTCAAAATGTGGGGACTTTTCAGGTTTTTTGGTATGTCGATATTTGTGTTAAAATTCTCAATGGTTTTCTTTCAGATAGTGGACACTTTTCAGGATTTAATTAACTTAAGAGTTTGCGTATAAAACCGGAGTTGTTACCTTTCACGCTTTCATTGGCCAAGCTAAGATGTAAAATAACTGGAAAGGTAACATTTCAGAATGTAGACTTTTCAGTCGCCCCTTAGTTTATACTGACGGCACTGTTCGCTCCTAAAGTTTAGGCTGTGTCTCGGTTCGCCCTGAATATTCATTATCGTTCTCGTTAAGGCACTATAAAGACTGGGTTTACTTGTCCGCCATTATTGGTCGGTCCGCATCCATCCCGGCGAATATATGCTTCAAGCACTAAAGAAACGTTCATACTAAAGTAAACATTAATCTAAAACTACTGAGCCAAATGACGTCAAAATGTTTATAATACAAGTATATACTGTCCTGCCAATGTTGGTGCCCGTTAAGTTTCCTTACGTACATAATTTAACTATTTAAAAAATATTTAATCAATGTTCGGCGCCCTGTTTACAGAAAAGTGCAGGGAAAAATGTAGTAAGCGACAAACTTTATTATTGTTATTGAAAATAGATGGGGAGGGGGGTAGCAGTGAACGGAAGAAAAATAATACACTAAATTTAATTCCAATACCCCAATTGAAGAGTTCCGCGACACCCAGTTATTTTGGCGGCAGGTAGAAGACAAAAAATATTTCAGACGCGTACGGTCTATATCAGTGACCCGACTATAGGTTCACCCTTGCTTCATCCACACACCATTGATAATGATAATATTATATCTATAATTGTTACAAGCACTTTTAATTTTGTGAGAACGTATAATTGCAGATTAACAACATATATTTACAATTTGTGAGTTTTTGCTGGCAGATTGGTTACTCAAAGTATGTTACAGACTGACGAATTGTACCGCATGTTTTAGATTTGCTCTGCAACTGGTACATTAAGAGTAATTGTAATCAACAACCAAAATAGCATTTATGTTCACATAGATTTCACTCTACTAATTTACCACCAAAATAAAATGTGTGACACGTTCCTTTTCTATATGAAAAATATGGTAAACTGAGGTGGAAACAAGATGTTAACTTTTTTTCCTTGATTGTTTACGTACTTTTAAAACGTTTAATTGAATAACACTACTTGAAATCAAAACTGTACAGAAAAAGTGTTTTGTTTACAAACACACTACATATAATAGTACTATTTGTTATACTACGCATAAACATTAAGAGGTTGTGTTATGTACAGTTACAAACGTAAATTAAGACAATGGGTGGACATAACACGGCAAATCGCCATTTACAACAGTACAACATGTCACTATGTTTAAAACTGTAAACCAGAGCTAGGACACTTCTCATGTTATGCAACAATTTAAGTTTTTTCTGTGATTTGTGTTCAATACATACAATACCAATGATAACAGTAAATTTTTCTCTGCTGTACGAAATTCAGTGAGCTACATTTTACAGTTCTCAAGTTTCTTTACAAATTATAGGCCAATAACACGTAAAAATTGTCTAGTATTTATAATAATTTATTGAGACCTATACAGGGTCATATAGTTGAAAAATGTTCTTGGCATGCTTACTTTTATCTACAATAGTTTTATGCTGCAAATACTTTTATCTTTTAACCCAGAAGAAAACATCTGTGAATGTTTTAATAGTTTTACAGAAACCAAGAGTAGCAAAAACTGCTACTGATCAACACATTAAAATGTATTTTTTAAAAGATTAGGACATAAGCAGTGTTTCCCGAAAATCTTATACACAACAGGCAGAGCTAGGTAAACGGTCAACGTTTTTCTTTCTTTACAATACATTTCTATATTTTATGTGTTGCATATTTGTTTAAATTTAGTTCATAGGCGATGATTCACAATTTTTTACATTATATTGAGAAATAGTAACACAATTTACACCGATACTTAGTAATAGCTATTTACCCATGTACTCAAACTATTTAAATAATTTAATTGTGCAGTGTAGAACGTTTCCGTATCCAAAATATTACGTTTCAAAACACTATATAGGCCTTTTAAAGAAGTACAAACTTATAACGAGTTTTATTCTATATATTGTCTTTTTTATTCATTTTAAAATCTTTTCCCAGTACAAGGCTAATGTTACACACTGATAATAAATTTGATTGAAAGGCACGCGCAATTCATATTGAAAAAGTTAATGTATGAATAGTTTTGACTTATTTTCAGTAATGTTCAATTCAATTTTATTTATGTATTTTATTGTTGCTTGCAAGGCCTACAAGTCTTCTAACAGGAAAATTCTACATTACAAAAAAAGAGACAATTTACATCTTTCTTCATTTTGTTGATGAAGTGCCATGTAACATGCGTCTTTCTTTTGCAATTCATAAAATTCTGCTATAGCACCTAACAGTAAAAAAAGTGTTTTTCAATTTTTTTTAATTTCAGCACATCTTAAATTATCTTTTCTATAAAATTTGCATCATTTCGCAGAAAAAAATTTCTGTTCTTTCTGTAAAACACTTCACATTAAAAAATCAAATTGATTTAGTCGCGGTTAGGTTTTTAAGGCAACATACTCAATTGTAGGCCTTACGTAAGTCTTTAAAGACTTATTAAAACAATAATTTCAAAACAGGAGTGCGAATATAGAAGGGGGTAGAAAATTGTTTTAATAATATTTTTATCTGTGCGAGATATTGTTTATTTTGTAGGTATATAATGTGACTATTTCTTACCACAACAAGATTTTTTTTAACCTTTAAGTTTTTGTATTACAGCGTATTAAAGTCAAAATTCGCATAAAATGTTTTTTTGCAATAAAGGAAAACCAACTTACTTACCGAAATGAAGAAAATCCCACTGAAGAAAAATATCACATGCTACGAAAACACATGTTTACAAACCACGTTGACTTTTTGTATTACGAAAATAACAAATTTGAAATTTAAAAAATTACTAATTATTTAAAATATTTAAGAAATTCAAAAACTAATCAATGCTGTTTTTATCTTGTCATGTCATAGTCCATGGCATTGTTCTTCAATGCAAATTTTTCGTTTCAGGTAAGTTGATTGGCATAAAACCATTAACACAAAATTTGACTTATGAAACAAGCAATTATACAAAAACTATGAAAGCAAAGAAAATTACTACAGTAAAAGTAGTTGCAACATATGTCAATAAAACAAACCAACCCACGTATAAATACATTTTTGTAATCATTAATTTTTTTTGTGAACTACCTCCTTAAATATGAAAACTAGAACAGCAACACGTATGTACTCCTCCGAGAATTAAAATTTTTGTGCCCTGTTTCACCACCATACGCGAGTTGTGATATCAAACATAGATTTTTTTTTTCTTTTTGCAAATTAAGGACAACCTACACACTAAAATGATTTATCCGAAATAAAAAAATTTAAATAATGAAAATACTGAGTTTCGAAATATTCAATATCGGTAACACGTCTACAATTTTGCAACCAAATAGCTTTTCGTGTGCTATAAGGCGGGAATTTAAACAACGCAATCCCACAGCCATGCTATTTGTACAATTTGGTGCCGGACATCAGACCATTGTATGCAAGCAAGGCAAAACCACTAAACCACTCACAATAATAATCTATATGCGGTTGAGATACGAAAATCAGTACTGTAACTTGGTCGACTTTTTGGGAAGTGTACCTTCCACTCGCTCGCACTGGCAAAAATACACGACGGTAGAGAGTGTCAGGAGAATTTAGAATCTGATCAGCAGTGCATGCTGAATTTAACGAGCGCGCGGCGGCGGCGAAAATGTTCTGTGTTCTACTTGCCATAAAAATAACTGCTTGTTGCGAAAATACTCCAGTGGGGCATAGACATTAAATTTATATTATTAATTATCTTTCTTTCCTTCACTGGTAACCCCTATCTATCTTCAATGACAAAAACGTTTGTCGCTTACTACATTTTGCCCTGCACTTTTCTCTAAACAGTGCGCCGGACATTGTTTAAATATTTTTAAACAGTTAAATTTCTAACGTAAGGAAAATTAACAGGTACCATCAATGGCAGGATAGTCCATAGGTGTATTGTAAAAATTTTGAAGTCACTTGAATTAATGGTTTTGAGTAATGGCGAGTTTACTTTGGACGTTTCTTGGGCGCTTGAAGTGTGTTGTCGCCTGAGCTAGCTGCGGAACGACCAAAAATTGGGGGACAAGTATACCTAGTGTTTATAGGGCCCTAGTTCTCGTTAGTATGTCACAACTACATCAGAGAGAGCACTATCTGTCTCAATGGTTTGCCAAGAGTGCGAAAGAGCGAGCGAACTAAGTGTATACTCATTCGCGCCTTATCGTGCTCTCTAGCATGCGTCACTTGATAACAACTATGGTTTGAGGTTGCTGAAGAAAGGTTAGTCACATATAGAAAATATTTCAATTTTTATATATGAATAGCTGTTTCCAATGACGTTTACGGCGAGAAATTGCGTAAACATATATGTCCTAATTTACGGTTAAATAGGGTGGACACAAAATAAAAACATTACCATCGCCTATAACAGCCGGTAATTTTTTTTATTGATAGAGATGCCCACAAATGTATTTACTGTGTTTATAACCTGTTTTATTAACATTAAAGCACTTGTTACCTTGGCATTGCTAGTTTAAAAACACGAGAGAGCATAATTCCAATTGCAGAGAGTGAGAGCGCCGAGAGCACACACACACTCTCTCTCTCGTGGATATACGAAAGAATACTCTAGAGAGTATTCTTAAATTTGAAAACACGGCCTTAGTTGCAAGCCCTTTATTTCTATTGCTTGCTTTCAGCGTTTCAAATAAAAAAATATCGTTATCCTCTGGCAAGTAGCAAAATAATGTAATTATGAAAGTCATCGTTGTGTTTGTGAGTCTTAATTGTTAATGCCATTAGAAAGTTTTTGTGGGAATAGGTTTCGCGGAAACGTATTTGGAGATCCAACCATGGGATTAGTGAGATGACGTTTTATGTAAGCTGATGTTGTCGAGGAACCTAAGTGGAAAGTAAACTACATAATCAATACTACCCCCTTTAAACGACAACATACACCCTTTTGGGTGTCGAATTTTGAAATGTTTTAACTTCACATCTTAGACATTTGTAGAAGTATCCAATTGAAGTGCAAAATAATGACGGTAGCCTGTTCAGTCGAATCAAAATAGATTATTCATTAAAAAAAAAAAACATATGACCCCTGCAAAATACTGAGAGTTCAAATTTCGAAAAATGTAAAAACTGTTTTTGCGATCATAATTTTAATCATCCTAAAGCAAAAATTAACAGTATATCTCGTCGAGTTCGATAGATATCGAGGATTTATCTAAAACACATTACAGGTTGAGCTGGGCTCAGCCCGATTCAATGTATGTCTGTCCATAATGTGTGGCTCCCCCCTCCCTCGACTTCTGGTATCTGAGTACAGCCGAACGATTATCTGTGACTTGGCCTCACGTGACGTCGTCTTTTGACGTAGCCCGCCCCTCCTCTCTAGACCTTCGGCCGTCTTCGGCGGACATAGTGCCTCTCCTCCTCGCTTTCCCTCTCTCTCCCTCCTTCCCGGTGTGAGCCTGTTCCTCGCGACCGGAGAGGGGTCAGTTGGTAGTGAGCTCTCGTGTGGGTTACCTGTGCTTGCTCGCGCCCGCGGCTGCACATCCTCGTTGACTGGTAAGTCTTGGTTTTAGTTCGCGTTTAACTTATTTCCTTTACTTTCGTGTTCAGTCTTTTCCTACACTGTCCGGGGGGATGTGTCGTCGCGGTCGGGAGGCAAGTGTGGGGCGAGCGTTAGGCTCATGCCCAGTTGTTTAATTTCTGCTGGTTAACAGCGGCTTTGACCGTTTCAGTTTGAGTATTGGTGTTTTCCATGCCTGTGAGGCTTTGTTTTGTAATATTTGTATCACTGGTATAACAGCGATTATCTATGGATTTTGTAATGATTAAGCCTGGTGTTGGCTCTATTAATTAACGTACCCGAATTATTTCAGTCAATATATTGTGTGCATTTTATCGGGCCCGTCAGTTTAATTGCAGTAGCGAGTTGAACCCTTCCCCAGTGTCCATGTTGAGTGCGTTTGACTGCTGAATATGTGTTCACCAAGTTGAGCGGAGGTTAGGGTGAGTCCTCGGGCGTGGGATTGCTCCTCCAGGTATTAACAGCCGTGTGTTTTCACGTGTCTGTATAGTGATTACAGCACAAGGTCTTTTCAAGAATGAATATCGGAAAATCCTTGAATCATGTTTTAGAATACTTAACTGGTGTCTCTTGAACGTGAAGATAACAACAATAGACCGTTGGATTCAAGATATATCGATGATTAATTAAAAACACATTTCACCACTTTTCACCTCCTTAGGTGGCGAATCTCGAAAATTCGTGAAATTTCTATTTAGGTATTTGGGTAAGCATCAATCTTAAACAAATATCACGCTGCAGTCGACCCGCCTTATCCACGGTACTTCGTCCCAGGAAACCCGCGGATGTGCAAAAACTGTGTATATTCAAGACACCTTAATAACATACATTACTCACCATGTGCAATTTTTTTAATTTTTTTCTACTCCCAACCTCAAATAATACTACAATTCTACAGGTAAAGATCTTCAATACTTTCTTTAAGTGCCCCTAACATTTAAATATCCTACAAATTACAAGTAACGTACTCAGTGAGGCACATTGATACAGCGGCAGCCACACTGCGGTTCACTGTGATTTTATAGTAGTGCACAGCGAGCCAAGCAGTTGACAACCGCTGAAGTCGCAACACAGCACGGCATGACGCAGCACACTATCCTACTTTCCACCCTTGCCTTCACTTCTAAGGATGTGCGCTGCATGGCGAGGAAGTTACTCCACAAGCGTTGTTAGAATGACATTTGATAACAATATTTCCTGTGTCTAATGATTACTTTTTCTTTGTCAACCAAACCTAAAATAACAGTGGAGCAAGCAAAACTATGGATATGTAGGCGTGAATATATTGCTTGCTTGTATGAAGTGGATATAAATTACAGATTAGGCAAAGATTTTAAATATAACTAATTTTGACAATAATTGGAGATGTCAGCAGTTTTATTTTTAGCACAGCATCACTGATTATTACACTGAATTAGACTTGACACAATTTTTTTCACTAATGTTAATGAAAAAAATTTACACCACTGTAAACATGGAAGATGACAAAATTTTAGCAGTTTTCCTTTTAATATGGCGCAACTGATTATGCAAAAATTACAATGGCACAAATTTCATCTTTCCATTTTTTGTGCAGTACTAACATTTGATCAAATTCCTCATGTATTATTATGTAAAATACTAATGCTACACTTGTTTATACTGTATCTGCATTCTACTTTTGCAACAGATATGCTGCCCTTTAATAAGTGTACAAATTTTATTTTGTCAGTAAAACTAAGAACTTTTCGAGCTTGCTTCGGTTTAGAAGGATCACTAGCTTTTCTATTCAGAAGACATTACGCAGCAGGTCACGTAACTTTCTATAACTGCACATAGTACACGTTCTTCGAGGCAATGTCCTATGTGCTAGTGGTTCAAGAGTCCAGGCAGCAAGCGAGAAAACCAAAAAAATTAAATTAAATACATGCATTCTACGTGGACGTGGTTTGCGGGTGAGCAACATGGGATGACAGCAAGTGCTGTGGGAGATATAATATAATTTTGTTTTAGAAGTGTGTGGAGTGAGTGAGAGATTTTGGTCAGCGCTTAACATTGAAGTCTTTAATACTGGTGAAGGGTAACATGAAGTGAGTATGGAGCAGCCCCAGAACTAAAGAGCGGGGGAAACTGGAGATCCCCGAGAAAACCCACAGACCAACGGCATCATCCGGCATGATTCCCAAGTGCGAAAATCCGGGGACCGACTCTGTCGGGAATCGAACACGAAGATCACCTTGGTAGGAGGTGAATGATGTGAACATTCAGCTACTGCGGCTCGTAGAAGTGTATGGAAAGCAAGCGAGAAGCATGATGTGAGTGAAGTAATGCCGCCAGCCACGCGCAGCACCTAGCACACTGCATAACGAAGCAGAGACAGTGGCTGACAACACGAGTCTTACTGCTCCCATACACTGCTAGTGGCGCACTAGCAGTTTGTGCGGTATGCGGAAATTAAAAGTTCTTAAGCATTCCATTTTTATATTTTATAAGATATTTTCCTCAATTTCCAAATGTGGTTGGAGAAAACCATGGACGTGGAGTCCGCAGATCACGTGGGCTGACTGTAATTAGATACTGAAGTTACTTTATGTATGAAATCCCGACTATGTAGTGTCTAGCATGCTATGTGCTGTTGAATGTTGGATGCAATGCATGCAAATGAAAACACTGAAAAGTAGCATGCTGTCTGCTGTTATATGCTTCTATTCTTCTCCTTTTCTCCAACTTTTGCTACAGGTAGTCAGTGAAAGTTTTCACACATACAGAGTGTTTGGGAATGAATGGTCGTAAATCACATAGATTCTACACATCGCGAAAAGAAATATTATTTTTCAGAGAATATTTCTGTAGAAATAGCACCCTGCATTGGTGAAGTGACAATACAAGTACACAAATTTGAATGGAGCGCACTCTGAGGTACCAGTCCAGTAGCTGAGAGAGTGAACAATAGCACCCAAATTCAAAACAAAATAACAGGGCAAATACGGGTGGCTGGTGTTTTGGCACAAGCACAGAGTAAGTGTGCGAAAACAAGGCATAGCTTTACAACAGATGTTAGAAATTCCACCCATCTACCTTAACGCAGGCGTTGCAGTGCCAAAGCATGTTGTCTCACACTCTTTGAAACACTTGTGGTGCCTGACGCAGCTGTTCACAAGCTGCCGTAGTATGTCTTTGTCTCAATCAGCATCACACAGACCTAATTGATAATGTGGCCACACAGAAAATAATTTAAAGGGTTTAGGTCCAGCGAATGAGGGGGCCAGGCGACCAGACCACCATGTCTAACCCACCATCTAGGAAAGGTGTTATTCAGATGTTGTCGCACAGCTGTGTGTAGTAAGCTGGGGCATAGTCAAGCAGAAAGTAGATGTTGAACCTGGCTGCTTGTGGCACATAATCTAGCAAATCTGGGAGAATGAGTTGCAGAAAATTGAGTTCCTTACGCATTACCGTTGAGTCACTGGGGCAGGGCATGTAGCCCAATCAAACTGTTGTGAACAATCCCTTCCCACATATTTACCTGCCTGCCCACACATTTACCTGGAACTGCTGCTGATGTGCTGCAATATGTGTTGCGTGCGGATTCTCGTCACTCCACACGTGGCTGTTTTTGCTGTTAAACATACTACCACGAGTAAACATTGCTTCGTCGCACAACGCTGTTTCACTAAAGTGAGGGTTTTCAGTTTGTTGTGTGATAAACCACTGACAAAACACAATTTGTTTTGGGAAGTATGCTGCCTCAAACGCCTACACTGGTTGACAATGATAAGGATGCAAAAGACGTTGGTGGAAAACCTGGCACACAGCATAGTGACTAACACCCATGTTTTGTGTTATTGTCTGAGTGCTGTTTGATGGGTGTTCAGCCACATGCTCCAGGACATGTTCCTCAAAACATGGCGTTCTTACAGTTCGCCTGGCACCAATATCAACCATTCGTGGAATCAGACTCCCAGTCTCATGCAGTCTCTGATCAATATGTATGAACGTCCGCCTGTCTGGTACATGTCTGTTAGCATAGAGCTATTGGTAAATGCGGACTGCTCCTGCTGCATTTCCTCTTGCCTCTGCATACACCAAGTGCACATCAGTAACGTCTGTGAATCACCATTGTGTTATGCCATTATTGTTACCCAAGTCTGTTATCGCAATACCACGCACATTTAACTGTCAAACTGTCAACTCTACACTAATCACACAACATGAAACACATCAACGAACTACAAGTGAACTTCTACTGTGCTGTACAGCAGCCTGTAGGTTGTTTCTGTCTGTAGGAACATACATGTGAACCAATCTCCTCTCTTCATCTTCACCTGATACTTGACTGCAGTGCAATGATGCACCCTCTCTGTCACTGGACTGCAATTTTAGAGCATGCACTATTCAAATTTGTGCACTTGTGTTCGTCCCTGCACCTTTGCAGGGTACTTCTTCCAGACAAATGTTCTCCAACAAATTGTTTCTTTTCACAATGTCTACCACCCATGTGATTTATGAACATTCATTTCCAAACATTCTGTATAAATGGTAACTATAGGACTATGTTCGTCTTCATTGTCAACCAAATGTAGAAGATTGATTAAAAAGGTAGAGCCTAGTACTTAGGATATTTTTGGCCAGATAAACAGTTTTCGAAATAAAAAACCTAAGAAAAAATTCAAACTATTTCTCCAAAATTTGATACAAATATTTGTAGTGCAGACTGCAACTGACAAAATTAGTAAACAACGTACGTCCATGGCATTTCTGATACCGGACACCGCAACATTAATAAACGAACATTTAGAGTAGCATAAGATGAATGTACTATGAGTATTATGCCATTCTGAATTACTACTTCACTCACATATTGTAATCACTCTTGTTTTCAGAGAATTATAAATCTGCGGAATTTCTTTAAAAACTTCTAAAGTATTATGACATCAAGCATTTTTACAATTGGCAACTGACACACTACATAAAAAACATACTTAAACAACTAACTTAAACATAACAGAGATAAAGGACGTTTCTGATAACCATTAATTAGTTCCAGCTGCTTAAAATAAAACACAGATTCAGAAACTCAAGCAGATCAAGGTCCATTATGTCTGGACTGCAATGTAAGGTACATACTGATATGTTAAAATCTATACGGTGAAATTAAAGTACTTTTGTAAAATAAATTTTTTGCATAGTTGTTTGAGCAATACAAGATGTCTGTTAAAAAGTTTAAACTAGTTATCTTGTCTTCACAAGTACGGACACTGTTTTGTTTCTGTTAAAATTCTGACCTACTTTTCTCGTACTCGTAACATGTCTGCATCTTTATGCGCTTGTGAAGAGTGATGGAGATATTAAATTATCTCATTTTTGTGTCATATCACCCCGTCTCCTTTCTTTGCCACTTGTGAATGCATCTAGTTGGATAAAAGTCTGAAAGTGAGAAGGGGCATTGAGTTTCAATGAGCTGTAGACATGAAAACCATGCAGGGTTGCCAGTTCTGAGTGCCAAACAGCTTGGCCACTGCTAATGAGTTAAAATGCATACAGCAACGTGGGTGCATAGTGCTAATGCATGTAAGTTGGTGGGTGAGTGATACCAAAATTCTTAAAAATTTTGCTTTATTTTATAATTGCAGTAAGTAAAAATTACATAATACAAACAAGTTAAAATCCAATGAAACCCAACTTCCATATCAGTAATAAGTAAAATCTGTTTATGGTAAATGGTCTATTGCCGTCTGGCTTTCTTAACCTTCGGTACCACAGACAAACCATAACTCAGACAGCATTAAATCCTATTTAATCTGAGATAACAGTAATTCTAATTACTATACTGAAAAAAATTCAATGCAAAGATTCATTAAGTAACTAGTCATTCATTCTGCATTTTCACACTACGTAACTTAACATTAAACACACTTACTTTGTCCGTATATTTAAATACTGGTGCAGTCTATCAGTTTCTTCTTTCAGCCTTTTGTCGACATGAATAAGGTATTCTGAGACATCTAGCTCCTGCATCAAACGCTGACCTTCAGCTGAATAAAGCTGCTCAGAAGCCAGAAGGAATCTGTGGTATTAAAATACATTTAAAAATAATCACAAAAAATATATGAGAACACATGAAATTATATTTTGGAAAAAAAAAGCTAGAATTAATCAACATAATTCGTAAAAATAGTAAACTGACGTTTACAAAATTAATCACAACAGAATCTACCTTCTAAAAAAATTTAAGAACTAGAACAGTAAAAGGATAAATTTATGAGACACTATCAAATTTAAGCTATATAAAGTTTTATTCAAAAGTACAATAGATTATTTACTGAAATATGAATGATTCTGTTAAAACAACACCATAAGCATTACAAAAGATAGAAATACTAGAAATGCAGTATTAATTTTCATGCACTTAAACACACACTAAAACTTTATTTAAAAAAATATAAACAAAAATGTTATTACTGGCCAACTACTTTTACGTAATTACCAGAATCGGACAAATGAAAGGGACAGACAGAATAGTCTCACATTTCTTAAAGAAATTAATAAGACACACCTAAGGACCATTACCATAGACTTACAGAAATATGGGACAAGTCCAACTGGACTATTTATTTAGAAGCATGATACATTTTCGGCATCTTGGGTTAGTTAGAGAAGATGCATATCTGAGATGCAACGGAATAAGAATAACTTTATGAAACAGACACAACAGCCATGTCGTAACAGTACATGTGCGGAAAACAGCTTAAATCTTTGAACTACTTTTTATAATACCCCGACACTTTTGGCATATTGCCATTGACGGTCTTTAAACTACAGAGTTTCTTAGGTCTACTTTATTTATTCTTCTTCCTAAAAATAAATGTACAATACAGGAAAACGTAAACATCAATAGAAAATTATATGTGCTGTATTAAAACTTAAGACAAGTTTAAATTACATGGGTAAATTCAGAGATACACCTAAGCTAGCGCCTAAGGCAATATCTCTCACCTGGCCCACCCCACCTTTTATGCCTACCTGACATCTTCCATGGATTGTAAAACAAAGAATGCTTGTTAGTTTAACATTCCCTTTCCCCCGGCACCTGGAGCACACGTCCCCTCCCATTGTAACTACACCAGTTGCTAAATTATCGTTAAGTAACTATATGTGAAGCAGAAATTATGATGTACTTAACGTAAAAAGCAAAACAGAATTTTAAAAAAATTAATGTTCTCTTACAGTGCAAGATAATATAAAATAAAACACAATGCACAAATATAGACCTGGTATTAGCCAATTAATAATTTAAATCATTTATGTACATTAAGTACATAATGTAACAAAAAAAGGTGTAAAAATGGTTTTTAATTAAACAAAAAACTTGGCGTAGAAGACTGCAACAGTTTAAGTGCAGTAGGTGTAATTGTTGGATTTGCAAGTGTGCTGTAAAGGTTTTCATGAAAGTAGCTAAAATGACTGGGGCCTGGAAAAAATGAATGTTAAATGTTAAGAATAAGAAAAAAAAAGAAATAACAAAAATTTTGACAGCTACGATTAAGTTTTGCTAAACGAGAAAAGTTTGGGGATATGTCTAATTTGTTATACAAAATAAAACAAACAGATTTGGCTTTTGTAAATTATATTAAAATAACAATTGTTCAATTTGATCTGTTTTTGAGCTTGTCGAATGATTCCTCACAAAATAATCCACAATACAGTTTAGCTGACAATGATGTAAGTAAAGTATAACCTCATTTTATGAGTCCTCATGGTGCGTGACAATGACCTCATAAAATCAATGGCCTTGCCAAATCATTTCAGAGTTTTTTGACCTATAAAACCCCCAAAAAAAGGCATTATAAAACGTTAATTTGTGTTACTGCAGCTTGAATGACTTCTAATAAAAATGTGTTTTTAAAATAAAATATCTGTTTCTTTAAATAGATAAAATGTCTTTACAAAAGCACATATCAAAGCGATTGTACACAAACACTCGTCCAAAAAAAAACATTGGTAGGAAAATATTTTTAAGCAGTGTATGAACACTTCTGTAAATATAAATATCTAGTATATTTCATGTACTTACAAAAATGGCCATACATTGTCCACAGAAATTTAAGTATGTGGCCACTGGAAACACACCCAAACATGCCTAGTGATGCATTGCAACTATGTTATGTACGCAGTGTGACAACGTTGCGGCTGAACAGAGACAGAGAGAGTGTGTATGACCTTGGCAGCTCCATGCTGCATCACCCTCTCTTGCATGACAAGTTGAGTTGACTGGCTTGCCAGGGGAGAAAATGTCGGTCCGTGCATACACACGTGTGCAATACCAGGCCTAATTTTATAGTGTAAATACAAGAGGATGTATATGTGTTGGAACATAAATCGTGCAAAAAGTAACACGGACAAAACCCCTTACTGGCAGTTTACTAATGTAGCCAAGCCATTACACTGCACTGAATAAACAACTTGAGTATCATGTACACACATTTCCTGTATCCTTTTTTTGCTGTAATTAACGCTTTAAAAAGTTAGTGATTTGTACGTGGGTAAACATGGTAATACAAAAACAAATACACTCTGACTCATGTATACCTCAGAAGGCGTATACATACAGTATTTATAAGCATAATTTGCACAATTGCACAATTTGCGGGCCTTAACTTTTATCATCACTGAAAAAATTAAAGCTAAAATGTGTAATTTGTGCTGTAGCTTTTTTGCACGGCAGGAGATGAAATATAGGCACAGTGTCACTCGGTTTGGCAGCTTACACATTGCAACCTATGCACTGTTTTTGTAAACCTCGATAATCAATGTGTGTATAGTGACTGTATCCTGTGAAATTAGAATTCTGAGAGATTTATTTCCTAATTCGTAAATGTCTCAACCCAAACCTGCAGCCCATACCAGTGTGGTAAGTGTAGAGGAGTGCAAACGCGCTGCCGCCAAAAGATGCCACAGCTGGTGTTATCCTCAGGAACCCGACTTCAGTAGGATCATACTGCCAACAGTGCCTCTACCAGGCACCTCACCTACGTTGCAAGACTTTTGCAGGGAAAATGCCGCCAAGAAGCAACCAACAGACCCTGCTACCACCACACCGAGAGTCACCACTATTCTCAGGGAATTCCGGCAGCTGCAAAAACCCCTCATCAGCACCATGAAGTCTCCTCAAAAACTTAGGCCAAAGCCCATTCAGCGGCTGCTCGACGAGTGGTTGGCGTCACCACCAATCACGCCAATCTCCGTCAAGAAGCTCTGACTCTTGGAAACACTATTCTAAGGTGAGTGCCTATGCCTATCCCTAACACATGTGGAAGTTCACTTTTCTTGGGAAGTATCTTCTTCGACGATACCTCCTTCTATATAGTATGGCATCTTGTCTTACAGGTGTTGGGAGCATGGGCATCAATGTTGACAGTGTAGTCCCCCTTCGTTGACAGTGTAGTCGTCCTTGTGTATGTCTTGATGGCCATGTCAAGATGCCATATTATAGAAGGAGATATCGTCAAAGATGATACTTTTCAAGAAAAGTGTTTAAGAATATTATTGTGTTTGAAAAAGATGCCATTGCTAATAGTATAGATCCAGCTATTTTGAACCTTAACGTGTTTTCTTTTGAAGAAAGTAATGTGTCAGTTTCTTTTTTGTTTAGTTTTAGTTTTAAAGGTATTTTTTGCCAAGTTTTGTAGTGGTCTTTTGCAACTTTGTTTTTTATAAGAAACCAGCTATTCCAAGTTCAGGTATTGTTAATTATGTTAACGATGTTGATGTTCTGAATATTATTTAATGGAAAAGTTTTGCTCTTAATAGTAATATGGGAGTTTCTACTACTGTAGAAAATTGTATGCAAGTTCCAGTGTTGTTTTCAAGAAAGAAGGTTAAGTTAGAAACCTCAAAACACTTTAGTAAAGCCCTACTATTTCCATATATTTTACGGATAAATCGTAAAAGTTGGCAAGTATGCTGAAACTTGCTCGGTCATTGATTGTTAGTGGACTTTCTGTGACTGCGTTACAGTCACCAGACACCAGACGTGATAAGAGGTGTGTTGACTGTGTGGCACACCAGTCCTCATATACTAGTGCACTAGCTCAATAATAACCCAGCCAAAAAAGTCAAGGATAAAAGCTGGTGCAGGTCTCCCGACCTGTCGTCCAATACTCCAGAAATTATTGGCCGTTTATTTGTAGGGTATATCATCACATTGTAGGACAAATTTGGAATTTCCACAAATATTGGTTAATTTAGAATGGTTAGTCCCAAAATTATGTACTTCATTTAATCCAATCTTTCTGGTTTATTCAGTTAACATAGGCATTAAACACACTGTTCAAGTCTTAGCACGGTGGATTCGGTTCACAGAAAATTATAAGTAAAACCACAACACGACTATATCAGAAGATTTAACAAGCAAAGTCAGAAAATTTGGCATGCGGCGAACACACACGTGGTGAAGAAGAATGGGTAGCCGTACCGGCTCTCCACACCAAACGGCTTACATGTACGGGTGGAAACAAATTTCGTAGAGTTGAAAAGTGTCTGAAAAAAGGTTAAAGAAGAAAAAAGGCCTCGGTGCTACCCGTACCTGTAAAATTTGACACTCCTGAACTTTACTTCATCTAAAAATTTGGGCCATAGCCCCATGCACGTCCTATCTAGCTTGCATCACGAATTCAATTAACATGGCGGAGGCTAAACTTTCTAGAACGAAGGGCCAAGGGATGCCACATGCTATGCTCTCACTGGCTGGTTCTCGGTGGCGTGCCCCTCGTCATTCATTCCATTACCTAGAACCCTCAAAGGCAAAACAAAAAACTATGCAATAACAGCAAACAGTGTCAAAACTCAAGCGGAAACAACCAAAACATGAAAAGAAAAACAAAGCTACTGCCTCTTACCAAGGCCACCTGGCCATAACAACAAACATTACACCCTATCTGAAATACAGAACATACGGGAATAAAAGAACTGCGTCTTTACTCTTCTTTCTGGAACCAACACCATTGAAATACAAGTTAAAATTTTAATATTATATTAGAATGTAAGGATAACATAAAAAACTAATTCACAAATAATAAAAAAAACCTTGCCCGGCAATGCTACAACGTACAATATGTTCAGAAAGGAGAAGGGGCAAAAAGGCAGAGGGAGTACAAGAAAATTACTCCGTGATATTCTATTGCCCCGTGTGTTGTGGAGGCAGACTGCTCATTTCAAATAACAACTGCCGCAGTTTATGACCAATTTTTGTTGCTCCTTTTTGCTTTTCATCTCACGACATGATAGTTATAAGACGTAACCCTCCAAACAGCATGTTCTATCGTTATAGATGCAGGAACGCGTTTGTATCTTTTTTTTTTCTCTTATTTATTTTTAATATTTTTTTGAAGTTCCTGATGATGGCCTCGTAAAATCTCTACTTCATAAAATCCAGCACTCATAAATTTGTGGTTCTACTGAACTATAAAAAGTATTAATTTGCATTGAAAAATTGATGTTTTGTACACGTTCAGGTAATATTAATTAAATTTTTAAAGCAGTATAAAACATGTCTCTTTAATTTTATTCACACAGATCACTATGGAAGCACAGGAATATCTTGCAGAAGAAAGTCGAAATGAAATTTTCCCAAATCGATTTTGTGCATACTTCTAGTAATTTATTAACTATCTATTCATGGAGTAATTAGTTGTGCATAAGATCACTGTCTGAATTTGATGGTCCAAATTGACAAAAATTCATTTGCATGCATTTCCTGGCTTTGGGTCACAATATTTTAATTACAAGGGCATAGGCAGTATAGATTTTTGGCTGTGGCTTCTATCGCCAGCAGCTAGAAGAAAAGGCTGTGAATGGATTTTAAGGCAGTCGGTGTGTGCCAAAGCCTTGGAGTCCAACACTTAAAACATGTTTAATTTAAAAAAGCTGGCTGGTATGCAATTGGAAGTATCAGCACCATACGTTGGACCTGTAGGGTCAAGTCTCTGGTGCCTACTCTACCATGTTGGCAGGTTGGAGGGGGCCCAAAGGGATCTTCCTTAGAAATTCTTTGAAAATTAACCCACAAAATGGAATTTTAGAGAAAATTTATAGCTAAAAAAACTTGATAAAGGCTAAGCTAAGTTAATTGTAGAAATTTTTAATACTCAGCATTTAGTAAGTTAGTACTTTATTAGATAAATATCAAAAGAAAATATATTTAATAGGTTTTCCACACAGTTTACTGTAATATATTAAAATATCTTGACACGTTACAGGTTTTAAAAACTATGATACGATGTCAAGAATTTCAACATCTAAAGTTAAATTGTCTATGGATAAAAAATTATGTGTTTTATTATTGAGAAAAAAAAACAATCATTGTTGCAGTGTTGTAGTAAACATGGACTACACAATCTTATTCTTTAGTTTTCCTTTATGTATTGATATAATGTTTCTGCTAGTGGTAGAATACAACCCGAGATACTGAAGCCAGCCGTTAATAAATATACCTCTGTCAGAAGTATTTGGCGCACGCAGTAGTAGGCTAAGGAAGATAGGAATACTTGTTGTTTGCAAAACATGGAAGAAACCATTTTGTGTTTACAAAGGAAAAAGAAAATAGTTTCAATGTATAGAGATGAGATGAAGTAGAAGAAAGTGTGGTAGCTGCTTTGCTTGTAGTGCATGTACAATAGAAATAATGGCAGATCATAACCTAGTGTTGACATACATTGACAAAGCCATTGACGTCGTCGTAACTCGCAGTACAACTGACACTGACTCTGTACATTCAGACGAGCTAACCAAAGCCGGAACGGGTCACGCAAACGAACCGTTTGACATGCAAAACATGATGGGTATGTTTCAACAAATGATGAACATAACAAATTTGCGAACAGATATACGAACAAGTCAGGATACACTACAAGCTAGTTTGAGAACAGAACTACAAACAATACAAACAAGTCAGGATACACTACAAGCTAGTTTAAGAACAGATCTACAAGAGACCCTAGTTTGAGAACTGAACTTTTAACATTACAAACAAGTAAGGACAAGCTGCGGTTAAGTTTCAAAACAGAAATACGAGCTGTTCAAGATATTCTGAGGAAGGAACTAACTAACAAACTTGACACCCTAAGTTTAGATGTAAACGACAGGCTTAAAACAGTGGAGAGTGAAACACAGAACTGCATTGTTCTAGTGCAAAATACTGAATAGGAAACTGGCAAGCGTTTAGACGAAATGGTAGGTCGGTTAGCAAGCCAAGATCACATAATATGCGAAGTACAAACACAAATAGACTCCGTGAGTGTAGCCATAACTGTGCTACAAATAAACCAGAATACACAGCAGGAATTTTCTCACCAAACTATAACTGACATACATGAAACGTGCAGGACGGGTGTAGAGGAAATATGGCGACAAGCAATAGCTGAAATAAAAGATGCGTGCAGGATGGACCTTGTATAATTAACTAGCAACATTAAATGTTGTTTACATAAGATTGTACATGCTATACAACGTAAGGAAAATGAGATATGGGATAGACAGAAACCGCTATTAACTTACAGGCAACAACAGATGACTCTACACGAACAATACATTCTCCCACAGAAAAAGTTACACAATCTGTTTCACCATTGTGGGATGATATGTCAAAGCCTTGTGAATCACACTGTTTAGGTGAACAGCCTAATTTATTAAAGTCAGCTGTGTTATTTCACATCCCGATACAGCAACTTGGCAAATCCGTGCCAAAGTATGCAAATAAAGAAAGGGAAAATCCAATGGAATTTTTAAAACGGTTTGAAAGGACGGAAATATGTTCGAGCTTAGCGACGAACAACGGTTAAAATACCTTACTCTGTTGTTAAAGAGTTTGGCGAGATATTGGTGGGACGTGGAAAACCCACAACTAAGACGTACGGCGAGTTCAGGGAGAAATTTACGTACCAGTTCTGGAGTCCACGAACTCAAGGCTTAGTTGGATCGTCACTACACGTCGAAAAATATGACCCCAGAGGTAATAAGCGGGTTGATGAACACATTAGCTTGATGCATGAAAGAAGCCGTCATTTGAGTCCCGAGATGACAGAAATGGAGCTGATCACCACGCTCACTGCTCAGATGCCAATTTCATACCAAATGGCACTAGTAGGGAAATACAACTTATCTTTGTCAGAATTTCATGAACAACTAATATTAGCTGACAAACTAGAAAGACAATTACGGCACCAATCTTGGTCTAATTGTAAAGACTGGAATGTTGGAAACACGGGTTCCACCAGATATAATGAGTATCGTAGACCAGGGAACGAAGAGCGAAACCGGCCCATAGATACCATTACAACATCAAGGGAAGGTTTGACCCGCGATTGAGGGTATGTTCACTCTGGCCGAGGTAACAGCAACAGAAATTCCATAAATCGAGGACGAGGTAGGAACGACTGTAGTAATAAGTTACGTTGGTATAAGAGAGCGAGGAGTGATTCACCTTGTTGAAGCCCTCACAGGTCGCGACATACAAGTCCTGAGATACGTCAAGATTATTACAGAAAACAGGATTATAGAAACGAGTCACCTGGAAGAGAACAGAGACACACTTCCAGGTCGCCACTTAAAAGAAAGACCAACTGTTATTTTCAGCATCAAAAAACTTTAAACCCAAATGTGACTGAACTAACCTCAGACGACAAGCGGGAAAGACAGTTCAGTTTCTCTTTGTCCGGTAAACAAACATTAAACTAGAAACGGCTGGCGACAAACACCTTCATTCGCCAGTCACCAATTTATTTACACCTCAAGGGGTATGCACAGGTGAAGCAGTGGGAAAAATTAACAATGAACATAACCACATCAAAATTTTGTTTGGTACTATGAATATAAATAGTTTACATAAAATGGCTGCCATGCAAGAGCAGCGACCAAAGAGAAATGGAAACGATTTACTTCCATTAAATACTATTTTCTTTAATGAAAATGAAAGAGAATATTTGTTACAAGAGTCGGATCACATAGAGGAAGCAAAATACGAAGTTTTGTGCCCAGAAATGAATTTGAACATCTACGACCAACTCGTGCCAACTTTACTAGATAGTGGGGCAGAAGTCTCGTGCGTGTCGGAGGAAGTGGTAAATAAATTAACTAATTGCATGCATAAACTTACCTATCATGCCAGTATCACGAATTAGAATTCTCGGCGCTACTTCAAAATCAATTTCAGTGTATTACAAGACAAACTGTATTGCAGGTCAAAGGTCTAGGCGACACAAAGGAAGTCGCTGTCCAAATCGTGAAAGGATTAGCCAAAGCACTGATTTTAGGAACCGACTTCATGACCCGATATAATATTGTTTTAAATATTGGTGGCTGGCTTGTATCAACTCCAGAAGTTTCTCACACTACATCTCCTAGTAGTTAGTGTTTCAGTGACAACTTTGTGGAACTGATAAAGAAAGAAGTGCCAATTTTCAGTTTGCAGACGAATAAAGGGAATGACTAGGTAGCATCGCAAGACGATTTCATTAGAACGGTAACGGACGTAGATATTTTTGCAGCAATACAACATAATGCACTAACAGAACTTTTAATGAAACATCGCAAGCAATTTTCTGAAAAACTAGGGTTGAATAATTTGTACTTCGCAAGTACAAGGCTTAAAGAAGGTGAACCATTCCACCGAAAATCTTACCCAATACCAACCAAATACTTGTCTGAAGCCGAACTCTTTCTACAGCAAAGGCTTAACTGGGGCATCATGAAAAGGGAACTTAGTCCATACAGTTACCCGATGGTGTGTATACATAAAAAGGACTGGTTGGTCAGAATGTGTCTTGACGCGAGGCTTTTGAACAAAAAGACAATATTAGATAGAGAAGGTCCTGTTCGCACAAGCGATATCTTAAAGCTTATACACAGGAATTAAGTTTATGAGCCCCCTCTATCTTACAACTGGGTATTGGCAAATAAAACTATCGGAAACTAGTTGGAAGTACACAGCTTTCTTGTTCAACAATAGACAGTACTGTTTCCAAGTTATGCCATTTAGAATTTGTAATGCAGTGGCTGAATTTAATAGATGCACTGATGTTACACTGGGAAAAGACTGCAAAGAATTTGCAAGAGCTCATGTAGACGACATCCTAATCACATCTCGAACATTTGAGGAACATCTACTACACCTAGGTATCGTGATGTCAAATTTTTGTCGTAAAGAAGTACCATTTTTGGGGCACATTTTAACAGTGGACGGTATAAAGTCTGCACCAGATAAGCTGCAAGCCATTAAAGAGTTCCCTAGACCTAGTAATGCCAAACAATTGAGATCATTTTTGGGCGTGGTATGATTCTACTGTAATTATTCAAACAAGTTGGCCGGACTGTCGATTCCATTGCTTACATTGCTGAAGAAAGGGGCAATTTGGAAATGGGAACCTGAACAAGAAAAGGCTTTCCTGGACGTGAAAATGCTATTCCTTACCAACTTAGTGATTTACCATCCTGTCATGGGGCGAGCGTGCCTGCTATACACAGACGCTTCTGCTTATGCGTTAGGAGCACAGCTGAGTCTGATTGACGACGACGGTGTGGAGGAAACTGTTACCATGGCGAGTCGGACACTGAATACGGCAGAAAGGAACTTTTACAGAGAAGGAAGCCTTGGCTATAGGCTAGTCCTTGAACAAATATCGCAACCTATTAATACGAGAAAAGAATGAATTATTGATGGATCATCAGGCATTGGCATGTTTGAAAATAGGAAAAATATTTGGTGGATGGTTGACTCGTTGGTCGCTCCTATTACAGGACTACAACACAGAAATTCAGTATATTAGAGGAAAGGACAATTTGGTCGCTGTTTATTTTAGTAGAGTCCTGGAGGAACAGTTACGCCTAGCAGATAACAAGAAATCACTCTTGGAATTTTCTGTAGCAAATCAGAAAATACAAAGTTTGCACGAACGTCCAGATATCGGAGATCTAATGGGAAGTTTGAAAGGTCAACAATTAACTGACGGTAAATGTCAGAAGATTTTGGAAACGCTAAACAACAAAAACACAGAAAATGAACCTTTTATATTGTACCTACGAGAAAAGTATCCTGTATCATCATTCAATGAATGGTTCAATTTTCGAGGATCAGTGGAAACCAGCTTGTCAAATTAAAGACTTTGTATTGCGTACTCATGTTTTTCTTTGGGGTCAACAAAGTTTGCTGCACATTGAAACAGCAATTTTATTGGCAGAGATTGCAGAAAACAGTTCCACGGTTGATTGCGGCAAGTGACTTGTGCCAGAAAGCCAAACATTCCAAAGAGAATTTACAAGGCGAGTCACAGCCCATTATTCCTGAAAATCCGTTGGATTTATTATCCGTAGATCTTTACCACAGTCAAAGGCAGGGGTAAAATATGTGTTTTGTCATGTTGGATGTATTCTCTAAATTTACAAAATTATACCCAATTGTACATGCAATGGCACCGACACTTGTAGCGAAAGTGAAGAATTTTGTCAAAGAAATCAAAAAACCTGTTTGCATCATTTCGGATAAAGGTACACAATTCTCAGGACAAGTTTGGCAGGAAGCAATGAAAACTATGGGTGTAAGGCCGACGACATCAGTAAGGCACCCTCAATCTAATGTCGTGGAGAGGTGTATGAAATCCCTTAGTACAATGCTGAGATTTCATTGCCACAGCCAACAGCAAAACTCGAGAGAAAAATTACCTTTAGTGGAATTAGTATTGAACCATAATGTGCAAACTTCTACCAATTTTACTCATTATGAAATGTTAGTGCTCGGAAGTGTTTGACACGCTAGTAATACCAAGGCTGGACAAAATCAAACCGGACAAAGGCGAGAAGATCAAGGAAGAAATCATAAGATTAGTGAAGAGTAGGCTTGTGACGATGGCTAAGAGGCAGGCCAAGTATATGAAGAAGTCCAAGATAGACCATTTTAACATTGGAGATTTAGTACTACTAAAGACGAACCTGGGAGAATGTGACCAAAAAGTTATTTTTGATCTATTCGGCACCGTATAAAATTAGCAAAATTATTCGTAATAATTGTTACAAATTAAAGATGCTGGATACACAAAAGGTAAACGCAGATTGAACTTGACTCAGTTACATTGATATGACTCATTTAGTGAGTAGTCACTGTGCAGACTTGCTGTACACTAGGAATAATTTGCTGAGGACGATATTCTGTTAAAGGTGACGTTCCGATGATGGGATTAGAGTTGGTCATATATTGTGATGCGAGTTATTGTATTTTACTAAGGCCTATTGGTGATACTGTTTTCCTGGAGCCAAAATTGCCTAGGATTATTTTACCTCGAAGTGGTTTCGAGATATTTGTCACTTACACCATTGTTGAATATCGCACATCACGAGTAGTATGTATTCGTGTACGTTTGAGTCACCATTCAACATTTAAATAAATATCTCAGCAGCATTTCTGGCGTAAAATTAAAACGAGTACAGCCAACAAAGTAATCTGCTTTGAAACGAGGAAGATTGAACCTTACTGCTACTTGGAAAATGTGAACGTCTATACACAGGTCTACGCTGACATGTATTGGTCATACAGCACAGACAGTAGATTAAATAGAATGATAAAAATAATTGAATATGATACTGACGCTAGAGGGTTTCGCTTTTTAGCAATTAAGTAATAAACTGTGACTCTTATATCGCTACATACTTCACTATCAAAGTTACTAGTAACTTTGTCGTCTATTGATAGATTTTGCTAGGAATAATGTTACTAGGTTTCATTACAAGGAAGAACACATTTTCTACATCCTGCAGATTTTAGTTTCCATTTAATAAACACTAACACATAACTTGTTGATTCTACAAACCTACGAGTTAGTGTATGTACAATGGAATTGCAAGTAGCACCGCATATGCCAGCTTGGAAATGAATGTATGAATTGCGTGTTAGTATGAACTTGTGCTTGTTTCTTCCTACAAGGAAGAATGGGATTGAAAATTGAAGTACTACTGCAGAAAACACTTGCAATGAGGAAACGTCAGACCGTGTTGTGAACTGTTAATACAAACACAACAAAAATCAGGACGAGTACTGTTTAGTGGGTGTGTCAGCAGGATCATGTCAGGCTTTGTGTCTGAAACTGGCGACTATCGCCGAGGGTGCCGTTTCCACCGGAAGTTGTGACTGCATGTTCCAGAGAGTAAGGAGCAGCGGTGTGGTCATCAAAATGCCAGGGTGGATGGAGAAGAAGACTGTCACTCCAAAGAGTGGCATTTCAAGGCTTGTCTCACCAGAGAGAAAGATAAGGACTACAACCAATATTTAGAGAAACACAAAATAAGAACTCTAATTGAACTTTCAGAGGAAAGACAAATTATTAAGAGATAAAAATGTTTACATTGTTGTTTCTATACCTGATGTTCCTGTTGTTTGAAGTATTAAAATTAATTTATTTTATTTCATTTATGTTATGACAGTTAAATCCAGGTGATGATTTGATTTAAATCGAATTTCAGTGAAAGGTGTTATGTTGGCTAACATTTTAACTTCATCCAATTACCGGGGTTTCTGTAATATATCAAAATATCTCGACACGTTACAGGTTTTGAATACGATACGATATGAAGAATTTCCACATCTAAAGGTAATTTGTCTATGGATAAAAAAATGTGTGTTTTATTATCGAGAAAAAAAAATATTTGCTGCAGTTTTATAGAAAACATGGACTACATGATCTTATTCTTTAGTTTTCCTTTATGTATTGATATAATGTTTCCTCTAGAGGTAGAATACAACCTGAGATACTGAAGCCGTCCCATGTGCAGTCTCATACGGGAATTATAAATGGGTGTAAAATGGAACGTTGTAGTGGTGATGCAGTATGTTGACGTACAGCAGTTTGTTCACCTCAGTGTGTCATTATGGCAACAAATGTACAAATTACATAAGCTATTGTCCCTCACATTGAACATTTAATTACATTCACTGATTTAAACTTTCCTTATGAGACAGGACTTACAAGATACATATATATGTGTATATACATACATACATATACACACAACTTCAAAAAACAGCAGAAAAGTAAGAACATCATGCAAATTCTGAGCTAAATTAAAGAAGATAATGTAAGTGGCCAAATTTTTAAGCAACTAAACTTTACACACATAATGTGGCAACACTGCACAAAGAAAGTCACCTATTTCACTCCACATTCATACATAATTTTATGTAAGTTACTTCAAGTAAACTGAGAATCATGTTTTGGACTGCTCAGGATTATAATATATGCAAGTCAGAACAGTAATAGTATCTGTGATATAGATATCTGTGGAGCACAAGAGAGGACTAACTACATGCAATATGTTGCCACATTAAGCATGTAATATGTCATCGTATACAACAATTTGCCAGAAACATTTTCATTTCCAATTTAGCTTAGTCCAGAATTTATTTGTATGCATGTATAGTCATCCTGCCTTATCCACTGTATTGCGTTCCAGGAAATACATGGATGTGCGTAAACTACGTACATTCAAAACACATTAATATAACCTACATAAATCAGTATACCCAATTTTTTTTATATCCATCACCCCCCCCCCCCCAAACTGAAATATTTATGCAGGTACAGATCACCAATATGTTCATAAAGTGTCCCATAATATTTAAATATCGTAAAAATTACAAGTAATGTGAGCAGTGTGGCGCATATTTGGTGCAGCTGCAATGGTATTGTGGGTCATCGGTGACATGGCAACAGTGCGTGACGAGCCATCTGGCCGGCCACCATTGATATCTCAACACAGCACAGAATGATGTGCCATGCTCTCTTTCAGCACCCCTGCCCCTGCCCTCACTTCTAAGGATGTGTGCTGTGCGGAGAGGGAATGTCTCCACAGATGTTGACTGAACAACATTTATCACTGTTTCTCATGTGTACTGCTTTTTTTATCTTAGTCAACCAAACATATAAAATAACAGTGCAACAAGCATAACAATGACTACATAGGCATGAATAATATGCAATTGTCTGTAAGAACTTTTTCCTTGAATGACGTGCATATATATAACAAACAATAAAAGGATTGCTAAGGTAAACATAATAAAATATTTTAAATATGACATCACCGATTACACTAAAACAGATGACACACTTTTTTTTAAACATGTATGTGAAAAATTTACACCATTGTAAGCATGAATAATGACAAAGTTTAAGCGATTTTTCCTTTTCATACGGCACCACTGATTAAACAAAAATTAATTTGATGCAGTTTTGGCGGTTTTTGGTTTGATCTAGTACTAACATTTGATCTTATTTCTCGTTCTTTATTTCGTAACATACAAAAACTACACTCATTTTATCCGTATCTGCATCCTACATCTGCAATAGACATATTGCATTTTAAATAAGTGTAGGATTTTCATTTTGCCAGTCAAACTAAGAACTTTGTGATCTCAGTTCGTTTTAAGAGAATTAATTGTGCCTTTCTTTTTAGGAGATGTTACGCTGCTGGACACGGAATCGTGTATAACTGCACACAGTACATGGACTTCAAGGCTGTGCTCTGTGTGCTCACTGGTGAAGCAGGCGAGCAGCAACCAGGTAAACAAGTCAAAGTAAATAAATACACATATTCTACATGTAAGTGGTTTGCAGGCGGGTGATGCGGGAAGAAAGTGGGAGACAAAAATAATTTTGTTATGGAAGTGTGCAGCGAGTGAGTGACAAGCAAGATGAACGTAGGTGAAGTACCGCAGCAGCCTGGGCTGCCAGCAGCGCGCACATTTAACACAGCATCACTTTCTTGCTGCCCCCGTCCGCTTATCTTCACTTAACACATGCACCTAGCACACTGCGTAACAAAGGATATATTGTGGCTGACAACATGAGATTAGTTTATCTTGTACGCTGCGAGTGGCACGCTAGTAGTCCGTGCGGCAACTGTGCGTGGAGCGTGGGAAAATTCAAATTCCAAAGCATTTCATATTTATATTCAAAATTTTTTTTCCCTCATTTACCAAACACGGTAGCTGAAAACTGCCGATTCGAAGTCTGCAAATAAGGCAGTCTGACTGCATATATACAATCACCCTTGTAAATTATATACGTATATACATATGTGTGTGTTTATTTCCAAATTAGCAAAAAGTTAGTAAATTTGCATATACACTGCAATTTTGCACATAGTAATTTTTATATACATTAAAACAAACAACTTCAAATAGAGAATATAAGAGGGCCTACACCACAACATTAAGGGCCCATACAACTGGCATATGAACACTGTTGCAGAATGTTAGAATAACTTTTTTTACAAGAAATATTAGAAAATGATGTGTTTAATATATTTATCTACAAAAAAGAAAACATTTAATATCATACTTTTCTATTTATTTTTTAAATATCATGCTTAAACACATGGTTCCAGTGCTCAAAGTTGCTAAAATAGGTTTATTTATACTGCTGTCATATAAAAAATACCAACTGGAATCGAAAAACAAAAATAGAGAAGCATGCACTGTTCCTTAAATAAAAAAAAAAAGTAGGTTCACTGCTTAGAAGCCAACGACGTAAACACTGCATGCCGTTTTCTCAATCCACATAAAAATTTATGCAGTTGTTGATGCATGAGTTTGTCTAGCTAGTATCGCCTGTCATTTATCAGTACCGCAAACATGGTATCTAGCACCTGCTGTATAAGGCTCTTAAAGCAGACATTTGCCTAGTCTATTCAAATATAAAGTTTAACATGTTTATTATTTTATCTTAATGTTTTTGTAGTGCGGGCCCTTTCGTAATGTGGACCCTTTGGCTACAACCTCAGGTATTCTGCATGTAAATGCAGCCCTACAACATATCAGGTGTGTGTGGCACAGACAATTTTTCCACTATAAAAAGCATCATGAGATCTAATCAAAGTCATAATTTGGCTCACAGGCAGACGGGTTCAAGTATCACTTCCCATCCTAGACAATCATAAACTGGTCAAAAGAAACCTAAAAGGCATAATTTCCTTATACAAGCAGCTTCTGAAAGACTAAGAATTCAGATTTAGGTTATTGTGACTCTAGCTTTATAAGTTTTCTGTGTTATGAAGTGGGAAAAGTCCAGATAAACAAAATAATGTATATTGTATGAACTGTCACAAGTTTGCAGCATGTTTCAACAGAAAACATAAACTTCATCGTAAAATGAGCAGCATACAGCGTCAGAAATCATTTTAAAGTAATCAAATGATCACTGATTTGCGACACATGTGGTAAAAACACCAATATCTGCATCACTGATCTAAAGTCACATAATATGAAGCTCAGGCACCACCTACGCTGTGGAAAATCTGTTGATATAAGGATTATTCCAATCTTCAATTATTATAACTGAAAATACATCCATCTTACAGCAACTGACGTATTTCATTTCTGGTGCTTAACTAAGTGATATGTGCTGATTCACATTAAACCCACAATGTTCCACATGTGAAAGGAAAACTAGATTTATCACACACCATAGTTTAATGCTCTGTTATTTCCAGTGATGTATGTAATTATATCAGTTTTCCAGGCTGTCTTCAGGTATTGATTAACTTCTTAACATATTTCTCCAGCTTCCCAATTAATTCCTTAAATAAAGAAAATAATTTGCACAACCTAATTACATTTTCTTCATATTTAGCTTGGATTAAGTTTTTATCTCAAGCTCTTTGGCCAAAACTTAAAATCACAGAACACTAAGATTTTGTGATCAATCAATTAATTTAAGTCTAGGAAACTTGGAGACCAAACAAACTTTAACTTAAGTGGAAACTGCTTCAAAAGTGTCTCCATTGTAACCTGCAAAAATTCACAGTTAACTGTTGACAAAACACAGTTCAAACATCTCTGTTGTCTCAACATTTTATAAAGTGCTCTTTGGTCCAATATCAATGACGACTTCGAAAGAAGTTACTGTAATCTTATTTTTAACTACAACTGGCATTAATTAACATATCCTGTTTAACAAATCTTTCCATAAATTTTTATACTAGATCTTCTGTTCGTGAGAGAATGGAAATATAGTATTTGTGGTTCAGAACACAGTCAAACTATCTCACAAGAGGAGAGTCCTGAATAAATTAAGTTTTGGGAGCATGAATGCATCTTAACTCTCCATTACAATTTTCACACAATGCAATATCTTCATAACACGTAAGAACTTTATTGCTTTCTAAGCATACGCTGTATTTTTCAATTGAGTCACTGTGAATTGCACGGAGAGATCAGTTTCTTCAGCACAACTTAAAATCAACCTGACAAGCAAGGCTATCTCTAAATTAAAAGTACAGATTGCAGAAAAGATTTATTCAATTGCCAATCTGTATTTTTATGACCATGCTAGAATGCCACATGAACCACAAACAATCAATACCCACAACTACCCACATCCAAGACCTCTGGGATTCACTCACATGAAACAAGTTCTTTGATCAGGTATTTAAGAACAGTCCAATTCACATCTGGATCATCCATTAAGACTTAGGCTATTTTGTGTAATGAGATAGGAAACAGTGCCTGAAAAAACCGGGTGAACAAATTTTGAGCTGTAAAATGACAGAAAACAAAAGTTAAACACTGCAGGCCTAACTTGTTTTCACACTTTCCGCAATATTTATAACCAAAAGAATTTATTTGTTTCCGATGAACGATCTTATTAACATTCTATTACATCCTTGTAGTTAGTAATGAGTTATGTTGATTTTACTGCAGTTTTGTCAAACATTTACGTCATAGGTGCACTAAGCACCAGGATAAGGATGTGTTATTATGCTGTTAATTATTGATAAAAATTCACTGTGTTTGTTTATAAAGTTAATAACTTCCTACATGTATAACTGTGTAGTTAATATAATACAATTATCACCAGTTCATAATTACAACAGATAATCCTTTTGCTTTAAGACAATTACAAGTGTTATGCATAATAAAAAATATGTATAATACATTCATTTTCACTACACAGTAAAAAACATAAAATCAAGTGAAGCGAAGAAATTTTGGTCAGCATTTAACATCTAGGTCTTTAACGCTGTTGGGGTGACATGATGTATGGAGCAGCACTGGAATGAAAGAGCGGGTGAAATGAGAGCTCCCCGATAAAACCAGCCTACCAGCAGCATCGTCCAGCATGATTCCTATATCTGAAAATGCTGGAACAAACTCTACTAGGAATCGAACTAGGATCACCTTGGTGGGAGGCGAGTGCTCTAGTCACTGTGCCAACCATGACCCTATACAACAAAACCAAAGAATGCATAGTTCTCATGATCAACAATATTTCTCAGATTAAAAAAAAATTAGGTATGAATGATTATAAATCTGGTTTCCTCAAGCATTCTTTGATAATATTCTTATATTATTATTACTATTATTATTTTCAAATGGATAATTTAAAGAATCAGTAATGAGAATAATGTTAATTATGAATATGAATCACAAAAGTGTTCAGTTTAGGGATGGGCCACTCGAATCCTCGAACCCTCAAAACCATCGAATATCTACTTTTCGAGAGATTTGAGATTCGAGCAAAAAGGTTTGAGGAAAAAAATAATCAAATTAAAACAACAAAAATTAAAAAAAAATATCTGTACGTTAAATATTGCTTACTGAAAATGCTGATAATTTAAAGTACTGTAAACCCTCGTTTTACCGGACTATTTGGGGGGAGGTGTGGTCCGGTAAATCAGATGTCCGGTAAATCGCGAAGTACCAAAATCGGCACACAAAAATAGACAACAAGCCGATAGATTTATAGCAGTGTGATACGCGTAGTAACGCAACGTGTTTGTTATTGTCAAATTGGCGGAAGAGGGCGAGGGGTAAGGTTTGTGCTGACTGGCGGGAGTAGTAAGATAAGCACGCGCCTTTCTCCGCTCATTGAGCTAACCATGCGCGGTGGGCGGGGAAAGAGTAGAAAGATAGGGACAGGAGGCGGCTTGCTATCAGCTTGGTTTCATGTTACATTACGTTTCATGTGACACTTGAACTTAAACTACTGCTGCGTATTTCACAGTAAAATGTTTATTTACTAAATACATAACAAATAAAAAATTTCCATCTAAACTACCGCTGTTTGCAACACGAAGCACTATTCTATACCGTGTCTGTGAGATAATAATCTAGCCGCTGTCCTTGATAATTTCTGAAGGGTTGAGCGTGAGAAAGGTATGTGTTGCACTAGTTTGTCCGCAGCAGATTTTATCTCTCTACACATTGTATATTTACACTACACGAGCATTGTTGAACATACATTGCCTTGTCGTGTGAAGATGTGGTAGCAAGTTTCACGTGTTTCCTGGATCTAACAGTGATAATTTTTTTTGTTCAACATCATATTTCAACACATAACTCTTTAACTAGTTTTTTGCTTTACAAATTTTGGACTCAGTTTGTTTCTTGACACTATAATCATCACACAACTTGCTACAGAAACACGGGCCTCTTAAATTTTCTATTAGTTCAAATTTTTTTCTTTCCTTCAAAGTTACTCTATTTCTTTTCTGTCCTGTTGCAGACGCCATTTAATTTTTAAAAACACATAATCTTTATTGTGCACGTACATCAACTGTGTAAACAATTAAAGTAGACACGACAGTCGTTCTTTCCCAGACACGTCAAAACACAGATGAGCGACTAGCTCTGCTTACCGTCTTAAGCTGCTATCTGTGCGCGCGCCAGATGTCACTCATCAAAGCACAATAACCGGGTAGGTCTTGTGCTGCATGTGACAAGTAGACCTGACGGTGGAATAATTTTGTATCGCCAGATTTTGTCCGTTAAATACGAAGTCCGCTGAATGGAGGTCCGATAAAACAAGGGTTTACTGTACTGCATTGAGTAATGTACAGTCACATTTATATATTTTTATATTTTTTTTATCAAAATGTAGTCCAACATTGCATAATAGCATGACTTTCCCTTGGTAGAAAAACTCGTCACACTACTCATAAAACTTATAAAATAATCATGGCACAAGTAAAAATAGAATAGAACATCATGGATAGCAATAATAATAAAAATATTCTGAATTCTTCTGTCATACCGTACTACATAACCTGCTGTGAAACACATTTGTTAACTTCACTTTTCCGAGTACGGGGGCAATGGTTTATATTTGTTTCCGATGATGAAATTAATGCTCGCGTTTAAAAAAATAGAGTTTATCACTATACTATTTCAAAAGCAAACCAACGTGAATAAATAACTGCCATTAAACGTAAATTTGTTGTGAGTATGCTATCAAAAGCAAAAGCGTAACCATTTTGCAGTCCGAGTTTCGCCAACAGTAAAACTAAAAACTTCTTTCCATCTACAAAATGGCTTCCTAAATTCCCTCAGTCATTGCTTACCTGCACGGCCTACATGATTATGGAACTGTGATCTTAAAACTTTTGACAATTAGATTTTCATTGCCAAATCTGACATTTATAGATGTAAAGAGTAAAAATTCAAAAATTCACGGAACTAAATTCATATACGTGTTTTAAACTTTTAAATAATATGAGATTTTTTCCGCCATTTATTAGCAGCTATACGCAGTTCTTTTCCAAAGGTGAAGTTGGTTACACTGAAAACGGTACTTGCAGTATCGATTTTCTTTTTTATGCTTATGTTTTTGTCTATGTCTATGGTTCTCGGCACGTGTGGAATTTACTGTTTTTCATGCCAATTAGTAATTAATATACATTTTTTGGGGTTACTTTAAATTTAAACAGTAAAAGTAGCGGTAAAAATGTCGAGTGAAGTGTGGGAACATTTTTCTGTAAGTGCTGTGAATCCAAAATTTGCTGTTTGTAAATACTGTACCAAGCAAATTTCACGTGGCGGCAAATCACATTCGACGAGTGCCTTAAAAAACATTTAAAGCTACATCCACGTCAGGTGAAATTGCAGTCACATGCCAAGACTTGACATTATTAGTGAATGTGTGGATGATCCTGGAGAGGGCACAAGTGGGGGAAGTAGCTCCTGTTCACGTTCCCATAAACATGAACATCAGGCAGGCAAATCTTAGCAACTAAGCCTGAAGATGTTTATCGCCAGGAAAGAAACATTTAAACCAGGTGATCCAAGAGGCGAATCTATAACAAGATTAATTGGAGAGATGGTTTGTTTAGATAACCAAACATTTTCAATTGTAGACAATAAAGGTTTTGTTAATCTTGTTTCACATCTCGAACCAAGGTACACAATACCATTATGTAATTATATTCCTAAACAACTAATTCCCAGTATGTACATGGAAACGCTTTTGCGTGTTCAAAACACCTTGGCAGAATCAGAATTCATCAGTGTCACCATGGCTCTGTGGACATAATCAGCTAACGATAATTATTAAGGTGTAACTGTGCATTTCATTGACAGCAGTTTTGTTGCTCGACATGTGTGTGGGGGTTGAAAAAAATTTAGATTCGAGAGGCGGATTCGAGGGACTATAAGGGATTCGGATTCGGGATTCGGATTCGACCTATCCCTAGTTCCATTACACCGTCATCTACATCCTCATCATCATTTTCCACTGATGTTAATGAAGACACCACTGTATAAGACACTGCTTTTTCTTCTGTTTGTTATAATAAAGTGTTTTCTAGAAAACATGGTATATTGGCGGTGGAAGAAATTATAAATATAGGAAACCCTCGTTTTATCGGACCTCCATTCAGCAGACTTTGTATTAAACCGACAAAATCTGGTGATACAAAATTATTCCACTGTCAGGTCTACTTGTCACATTGAGCATAAGACCTACCTGGTTATTGTGCTTTGGTGAGTGACGTCAGGCACGTGCACAGATAGCAGCATAAGATGGTAAGTAAAGCTATTTTTAATTGCACATCAGGGAATGCGCCGTGTCCAGCCGCGAATGATTGTATACCTGAATTTTTTACAGAAATGAAACATCAGAAACGCAAGACCAACAAGGTTATTGTGATTTGGTGAGTGACATCAGGCGCATGCACAGATAGCCGCATAACACAGTAAGCAGAGCTAGTCGCTCATCTGTGTTTTGACGTGTCCGGACAAGAACGATTGTCGTGTCTGTGTACTCGAATTTTTTACGCAGTTGATGTACGTGCATGTTAAAGATAGTGCGTTTTGTTTTATGAAATGGAGTCTGCAACAGGGCAGAAATGAAAGACAGTAACTTTGACATTATGCGGAAAATAGAACTAATAGAAACGTTAAAAGAGGCCGGTGTTTGGGTAGCAAAATTTGTGTGCTGATTACAGTGTCAAGAAACAAACTGTGTCAGACATTCGTAAAGCAAACAATAAGTTGAAGAGTTATACATAGAATTATGATGTTAAACTAAAAGGTTACACAAAATGACACTGTTGGACCCAGGAAACACGTGAAACTTGCTACTGCATCTTCGCACGATGAGGCAGTGGTATGTTCAACAACGCTCGTGTGGTGTAAATGTGTGATGTGTAGAGATAAAATCTGCTGCGGACAAATTAGCACAACACATACTTTCTCATGTTCAGCACTTCTGTCCCTTCCCCTTCAAAAAGAGTCTCAAGGATGGTGGCAAGAGTATTATGCCACAGACACTGTATACGATACTGCATTAGAATGCAGTAGTTCAGCTGGAAATTTTTTATTTCTGGTATATATTTAGTAAATAAACACTTTACAGTGTAACACAAAACAGTAGCTCCAGTTCACGTGTCACGTGTTATCATGCAACGTAACATAAAACCAAGTTGATAGCAAACCTCCTTCTATCCGTCTCCTTGTACTCTTCCCCGTCCTACACCCTTGCTTATTTCAATGAGCGGACAAAGGCACTTGCTTACCTTTCTACTCCCGCCAGTCATCACAAACCTTCCCCCTCGCCCTCTTCCTGCAATTTGACGACAACAAACATATTGTGTTACCACCTGTATCACACTACTATATATCTATAGGCTTCTTGTCTATTTCCGTTTGCAGATTTTGGAACTTCGCCATTTACCGGACATTCTGATTTCCCGGACATTCTGATTTACCTGACCCCACCTCCCCCCAATTAGTCCATTAAAACGAGGATTTACTGTTTTTATACTATTC
>PNEQ01003394.1:168037-234461 GCA_003012365.1 Medauroidea extradentata
GTGGTGGTGGTGGTGGTGGTGGTGGTGGTGGTGGTGGTGGTGGTGGTGGTGGTGGTGGTGGTGGTGGTGGTGGTGGTGGTGGTGGTGGTGGTGGTGGTGGTGGTGGTGGTGGTGGTGGTGGTGGTGGTGGTGGTGGTGGTGGACGTGGTGGTGGTGATGGTGGTGGAGGTGGTGGTGATGGTGGAGGTGGTGGTGGAGATGGTGGTGGTGGTATAGGTGGTGGTGGTGGTGGTAGTAGTGTGAATTGTGTGCCTTCTTGACGTGGATCCACTGAAATTAGCTGATCTCCACAACAATACGTTTTAGGGACTTGTTTATGTTTTCAGTCAGCAGGAAATTTTAAGTAGTCATTCTTGACTACTTGGAACTTGCCGTGCACTTTTACAACTGCATGCACCAAATCCTCGAGCACAAAAGCACTCTGAATGAATTTCTCACATTTTTCTATCAAGACGTGCCCCTGGATAGTCTGTTTGTGGTTTCTCTGATGCCCTGGTCTCGTTTTATGTACCATTAGACTGTGTGGTCTCGACTCCCACCTCGCCTCTCTCCTTAACTTCGAACTTGTGATTATTGGTGAAGAGGGGAGGAAGGGGAAGGTGAGGGAGGATGGTGGAGAGAGGGAACGTTGTGGAAGGTGGGTCATTCGGTGCTGGACGATGGGACTGTTCACTAGTGGTTATGTGCGTCGACAAGTGGCTGATGCGAGCTTCTAGGCGTCTGCTTAAGTATCTTGTTTAAAGACTATCTTTGTCTGTACTTATGAAGAGGACGTTTTCGAAGCTTGAATTGTCTCTATGCCCTGCTGCTAGAATACTTTGCTGTCTCGGGAGAGGCTTTTCCGTTTGGAGCGTAGTGAACTACAAAGGATGGTCTCCATGGATATAGAAGGTGAATAGTAACCTTCCAGGGCGACGAGCAAGGTAAGAAGAACATATATTGTCTGTGCTGCAGTCCAAGAAACTTTACGGTGATCAATATCGTTCATGGAAGCATATTGGACACATACGTTCATCTCGGCGCATTTAACCATCCTCGTTTTCTCTCGGAGGCCTCCTAAGTTTTTGAACTTTAATGAACTTTGTAAATTTCCGTGTTCCGTTTCGCTAGTGGGGTAGTCCTGCTCTCCTTCTTCTTGAATATGTACGTAGGGTTTAGGTGATTGAGTGATTGTATAGGGATGCTGAATGCACTATTATATTGGACCTCATTCGATTTATTGGATGTTTGTTGGTCTCGTTGAGACATATTGTGTATATATTGTTTAGAGATTATGTCATTGAGTGTATCCTTGTGTTCATATGATCTTATGTATTTAGTTATTTGGTTATTTGGTATTAAATCACAGAGTATGAAAAATTGACATTGCGGCTATCAATTTTTACTATAATCGGGGTCAGGATCATAAGGGTTTCAAGGCCAAAGTCTTAATCACAATCGATGAATTAATGGCACAGGGCTAAGAATTAGTGGTCAATCACTTCACTGTTAGTACTGTTGATAATGTGGATCTAAAATTATATAATGCATGAATTTTTGTTTTGCCCCTCACAGTTATAACTGAAAACACTGAATTCATTTACTGTAGGTTAAAGCTGTTAAAGCTTATTTTAGCAAACATAATCCAATCTTACAAGATCCACATTACGTTTCATACCACCTAACATTTTGGCATGATTGCTATCAAGGTCATGTATCACAAAGTTGTATATCAGCAACTGTCTTTTATATTAGACACTCTTCCAAGTAACAACTTGCATACGGAGAATTCTTCCAAATAAAAAAATTATTATTTATCTTCTCTAGTTTTTCTGCCTTATCAAGTATACTTCTACCATGCCTATTTTTCTATACTCCAGAATTCATTTTTTACTTTCTGTTCAAGACAGTCACATGTATTGCACGTGTCTGTATGCTGGGTTTTAAAGGAAAGTTTTAAGGAAAGATTATATTGTGTTGTAGAAATGTGATCGTAAAATGATCCCTTAACTGGAGTCTCTTATGATTTTTACACCAGTCCAGATAACATACATACATTTTAAGTATGTTGAGGTCACTATTCAGATACTTGGTATCTGAGTTATGCTTTCTTAGTATAGTGGTTTGAAAACTTAGGGAATGAAGCCCTGTATTATTTAATTTTCTTGATAACATTTCTTGGTGTTTTGGTGCTTGGCGCATGTCTTTCTCGCTTGTCCCTCAGAGAAACACCCAACCTGGCACTTTTCTTTTAGACAGTACACTATTGAACCTTTTTTTGGGATATGTCAACAGTTCTTTTTTTAGTTGTTTGAAATATTCTTTACCTATACACATAGTACAAAAAAAACAGTACTTTGAATTAATAGCATTTGTATTCACTTTTTTGAGACCTCTACTTCTGTGCATTAGTTTATACAAGATGTTTGTTGGTCCCACGTTCCTAAGACCCAAACATTTTCACAAATATTTTTCCTTACCTCATTTGTATAATGTTTACACAGATATCCGCACTTATGCTCAGAAGACTTGACTGATCTAGCATCTTTCTTTATGCTTTTGGACCTTACGTACTCCTTACCAAAGTCATAAAGTATTTTAGTTCATATTTTCTACCAAGATTCTCGTTGCCTTGCCAACTTTCTCTTTCTCTTTTCGGTTTCCCTTTCTCCACCTCTCCTCCCAATGAGGACGAATAACTTAAAGGTTTATAATTCTACATTAATCTGTGTCATACTAGGGGTCTGATAATTGTAAACAATAATCATGAAACACAGTTATAATAGAACAGTAAATGTAACATATTAAATTCAAAGAGTAAAGTTATTATGGTAAACACAGTTAACCCCAAGTCAACTGTTTTCAGATCATGTGTGACTCAAGACTTCATTTCAATTTAAGGGTGACACAATACGAGAGAAAGGGAAAATATTTTTAGGGTTACATTTACAAATTAAGCAAGTTTCTGGTTAATAATAGTATAAGAAGCTTACCTGAACTTTCATCCTTGTTATTTTTTTTAACTTCCTTGACATGGATAAAAGATTGTGATTTAAAGATAAACTGATCCAGTTTAAAAGTAAGAACTTCATTCGAGAGCGCAATAGCACATACCATTCACTCTAGCTGGCTGATTGCAAAATGTTTGGTGGCAAAGAGGCATAAGTGTGCTTGTACCTCTTTACAACCAGACAGAAAAAAGGTTAAGTGATGTAGTTCCAAGATAACATGCTAGACTTCTTTCCTTATATCCTCCATGAACTGTACAAACACTACAAAACTAAGTCATCAACTACAACACTAATAGTACATAATGCAAGTACAACATTCTGACAGTTCAGCATAAACTCCACCAAACTACATGCCTGCTGCTATAACCTTTTCCGAACAAACACCAAAGTTAGAACAAAAAAAATTGTCTTCTAAGCATACCTGTCATTTAACTAGCCCTGAGCATGAAATACTTGCTCACTAATATATTACTTACTTTATAATTTGAAGTACACTTCAATTGAAAAGGTAATATTGACTGACGTATAGCAGCATATCATAATTTGTAAACACTTCAGATTCCTATGCTTCAAACTCATTGCATTAAATTTAGAAATTGTGAACATCATATTCTTGAACAAAATGCTACCCAATACGAGACACATAAATAGCTATTACATGTTTAGATTGATTACAGGGAGACTGCATTAAAACCCCCTACAACTCCCACACTACAATGAATTCCACCAAGCTAGACAACAGCATACATAATATGCCTTCCCCCAAATTACTGAACTATCATAATTTGCACCTATATTCACCACGAAATACCCTCTCAAAGACCATAAAAATAAAACACATCCTGTTTTTTAAACTCTCACTTCCCACATCTTCTCACTATTAACCCCAGTGCCAGACTTATATGCACCACGACAAAGGCTCCCTAACTCCACAATATCCCACATAACCACAAAACAACAAACCATAATGCTAACACCTAAAAACCTCAAAATGACCCACAAGTACATCCAGATACTTTATCCCCAAAACCATCACTTCCTTTACTTTCTCTAATGCCTTGCAGAATTCCCCATTTCATCCAGTCTAGCCAACAAAACAGCCACTGGTAAGGTACAAGCACTACCTATCATTACTGATCCACTTATCACTACTAAAAATAAAACATACAAAATAAGAAAATTAACTTATCAATTTCCACTAAAAAATTTCATGCAGACCCTCCCAGCATTATAAGGTGATGTTAAACATTTGCAAAGGTCACAAATGTTAATTTAATGTTTTCAAAAATGTTGATTTCAATAACCTGAAAGAGTGTTTGGGTAGTGTACAAATACATACTACTATGTTACAACCAAATAGAAGGTTCTGTCCAATCATCACTACTACTAGTGGTAAATGGGTATTGTATAGTTTTACAGTCATACCCAAGAATCATTATTGCTGTTAAACAAGTGTTTGTGACATGGTTTACAGGCTATTTTTGGTATATATTTTTTGTTTACTAAAATATTTTTTTTAATTGTCAGATATTAACTGTTTGAGAGAATTTCTTGGCAAATCTTCTATGACTTTTTAACACAAAATGAAGCATAAACATTTCTTGTAGCATAAATTGTAGTATCTGTAACGTCCATTTCCACAGGATTTTTGCCATAAAATGGTTGAGACCTATTAAAATAATTAGTTATTTCAACAAATAGATACAAAATACACTGTAGGATTTCCTGGTATAGCATTTACGACCTTCATTCAACTTATAATAAAGCATAAACATTGCCAGCACCCAAATTATAGCACCAGTTATGCTGTATTTCCACACTATTTGGTGGAATGTAGTTTAGGCATATTAAAATAAAAATTTAACTAAACAGATAAACATGTTATGAAGTAAATGAATTCCTGAAAGAGAATATACGACCTTTCTTAAGTATGTACAAAACAGAGCATAGGTGACACTGGCAGCATAAGTTATATCATGTAATGTCTGTTTTAGCAAGTTAAATGCTGTAATGTTGTTGTACCTATTTCAATAACACTTTATTTTGATAAGCAGACACATCCCATACCAAATAATTTTCTGGTAAAGCACCTGTGACACTTTTTTAAACCAAAATAAAAGTATAAACATTGACTGGCAGCATAAACTAGTACTCATAATGTCCGTTTTCCCGGCTATTTGCCAGAATATTAATTAGGTCTATTAAAATAAACATTTGCATCAATAGATAAACACATTATGCTATAAATCATTTTTAGAAGAGGATCCATGATATTTCTTCAACACAAAACAAAGCATAAACATCATCAGCAGCTGAATTTCAATGCCTACTAAGTCCTATTTTACATGCCTAAATATTATAATATTTTTCATTTAAATTATTTTGATAGGCACACACATTCCAAGATCACAGATTCCTTGGAACAGTATCGACTATCTTACTTCTTCATAAATAAAAGTATAAACTTAGCCAGTAGCATAATTAACAGCACAAGCAATTTCACATTTATATGCAATTTACCGTGATCTGGGCCAGATCTAAGAGGGAGGGGGGGGACAAGTGGGGCATATGCGCAGTGTGGCAGTATGAAGGGGCGGCAAATCCTGCAGGTTAAAGCTACTATGGCCCTTCAAAATTTTGGACAAATTTAGAAGGGTGGGGGAGCAGCAAAAATCACTTTTACCCTCCCATACAAAAAATGTCAATATCCGACCCTGGCCGCCATTTTATAATTTTTAAAACACAAGTTATGTGTTTGTGCATAGTTCAACCTAAAACAACATCAAAAAGCCCTGACACCATTGCAGTTTTGATAACACTGAATTTGAACAATACTTTGTTAAATAAATTTTTTTTTTGTTTAAATTTCTGCATGTGATAAGTTGGGTTGCAAAATTCATAACGTAGTTATAAGTGGGGTGGCAACATTTTAAAAACACATATTTTCATGGGTGGTTCAAAAAACATAGTTTTTAAAAATTGTTTATGAAAACAGTACTTAGATATGTTATGCTTGGGGTTAACATGCAATATTTGCACTGTATGTAGCTCCAGAGTAAAAAAATTCACAGGATGTGTATCAGTTTGTGAACGATGGTTCCACACGTGTCAAATTATCTACAAAGGAGTTCAAGGACATGTGGAGTAGGACATCCTCCAAATGATACTGCAACTGAAATGACTGCGTGGCAAACCCTAACCTCATTTCACTATTGGAAAGTCTTGAAGCTAAGATTACTAAAACAATGCAACATACGAGACACTCAAGAAGGAGAATAACAAGGTATTGACAGCTGCAGATTTTATGAACAATGACTTCGAAAGACTTGAGATCTGAGGTGAGGTCACTCAAAGAAAATTACAGAAACAGGAATGAAGAGCTTATGGAACAGTTTGGCAAAGGCTTTGAAGATGTAACTCAATATCAATAGCTAAATAATTCGAAGATTGTGGGCATTCCACAGCAGGAGGATGAAGACTTACAGAAAATCCTGTGTAATATCAGCAGTAAAACATTGAAAGTGCCATTAACACCACAGGATGCCCCCTTTGCCTTTTGGTAATGGACCAAATAAATCTATACAAACTACCTCCAGAGGCTTGGTAGTAAAAACATGTCCCACGATACCCTTACATTTTCTTTTTGACACTTTGGTTTGTGCAAATAAGTAACTAATTACTTCTGGCACAGTTCTGCACATATCTCGGAAAACACAAAACTTCTTAATGTATTTTACTAGTTTAATTACTCCAAAATGTCCATATTCAATATGCATACCCTCACTTATGTCCTCTCTTAAGAGTATCTGGTATACATACTACCCACTTAGAACCCACACTGCTAACATTCTAAAACAAGTACCCATCCCTTTCCTGAAATTCTACTAAATTATATCTCTGCAATAGTCTCGACATAATTCCTGAATTACTCTATTCAAAATAAAATCTTGTCAAATTTCACTCTTTAACTTCTTCGCACATATCTTAAGCCCTTGGTTCACTTCTTTTAGAATCTCACTAAGACTTCTAATTTAAAATTCTCTAGCTCGTGCGGTGGCAATGTCCGCCTTACTCCTAGACAATTCATCAGCAACAATTTGAGTCTGGGATGTGTTCAATACTAAGGCGATACTACGATACTCTTGTACTGCAAGTTTCCAAAAAGCAATTCTACCATGAAGCAGTTTACATGACTGTAAATGGCATAAGGCCCGATGGTCGGTCAGCACAGTAGTGTACCTACAATAAATATAAATTCTGAATTTAGAACAAGGAAAAAAAAAACAATACTTAATAATTCCTTTTCAATAACCGTATATCTGGTTTCAGCTGCTTTTAGAGATCTACTAGCGATATTAATAGGTACTGGTTATCCTTCCTGGTTTACCTGAAATAAAATAGATCATATAGCTTCATAGTAGCATCACATACAAAAATATTTTCTGGTCCAAATTAGCGTGATGTAATAAAATTTCTCTTTCTAACTCTTTCTTTAATTTATCAACTGCTTCTTCTTATTATTTTCCCCATTTCCAGCTCTGACCCTTTTGTAATAGTGTTCTTAACGGTGTACAAATTTTGCTGAAAATTTGAATGTACATTTGAAAATAAAAAAATCCCATTAATCTTTCCAACTATTTACGGTTTTCTGTATATGGATATTCCTGAATAGTTTGGATTCTACTAGGAAAAACATTGATCTCTTCAGCACTTACTAAATTGCATAAAAAAGTAATTTCTTCTTTTAAAAATTAAGATTTAGATTTGATGACTGTTACTCCTCCTGCTTGAAGTTTCTGGAGTACCCTTCGTAAGAGTTCACAATGTACTTCGAAAGTTTTAGTTGCAATGAGATTATAATCTACATACACAGTAATTTGTTCTAAAATTTCTACACCTAAGACTTCTTCCAAACCCCAATAAAATTACTAACTGAAACACTTAAACCAAATGGTAACCTTTCAAAATAGTATGTTTATCCTTGGTGTGAAAAAGCTGTATAAAGCCTAGAAGAATTGAAGAATTACCTAAAGGCATTTATCAATAGGAAGCTACTAGATCAGTTTTAGAGAAACATCTACAACCTTCAAATTTCTGCAATAGTTTATTCATTGGCATCTGTGATTCCCGTTCTGGTACAGGAATTATGTTCAGTCAGCAAGCACCAAGGCACAATCTAACAACCCCCTTCCCACCGTATTTTTCACGATGACAACAATAGGATTTAAATATTCAGAACTATGCCTCTCAATAATGTCAAGATCAATGATATTATGAATTTCCTGTTCAACTGCAAGCCATAAAGTACGTGCAGTAGGATCTTTGTTTTTTTTGTTTGTTTGTGTTTTCCCACTTCAAGTAGACACTCATATTTACAATGTAATCCTGGAAAATTAGCAAATGTCCAAAGTTCTGTTCGTAAAATTCTTTTGATTTTGTTCCTTTTCCTCACTGGTACCCTCTTGCAAATTTACTTTTCCTATCTCCTCCTGTGTAAAAATATTCTTTCTAAAAAATTACACCACTTATCCCTATTTTCATAATTTTCTTCAACAATAATTCTCAAATTACAAAAAAATCTCAAACTCCTCATTCACCCAAACCTAATCTTCTCTCCCACAACTTCTACACAATTCTGTACATAAATGATACCAACTCCCTGTTCCAGCAGCCAAACAGCTCCTAACACAATATCAACACTTAAAACCATTCACAACTAAAAATTTTACCCACATTAATTTCCCTGTAATATAAATTTAAAAAATAAAATATTTCTTCACATTTTTATTTCGAGCACCTGTAGCCCTTACCACAAAAACATTAGATACTGGTAACATTGCAGTTATATTTAACCAACAATTTTCTAAATTTTTAAAACATTCTTCAGACATAGCAGTTATTTCACTTCCTAAATCAACAAGCATTAGCAAAACTTTGCCAGAAGATACTAAATACCTTTCTACATAAGGACATAAACCTCTCTTTCCCTGTACCATGTGTGTCTCAGTATTGGCTTTCTTCAAGTAAAATTTCAGAATCTGATTGTAAATTAGCATTACAATTCTGGTTTTTCCGACTGGTGTGTAATACCCCACAACAATTGCTAGTCCCTTCTACCAGTAACAGTCGACTTATAAGTGCACAAGTGCACATTAACACCCAGTTTTCTGTAAATCATTGTTGTAAAATATTTTAAACATTCTTGTGTTTTTTGTAACCTCAATCTAGTTTGTAATGTTTGTCTCACTGATCCCTAATGCACAATTTTTATCCTGTTAAGCTGTGATGTTGCAACACTGTACAGTACATGACAGAGCTGTGATCCTCTCTTGACCTCTCCACTCATGTGCACGACAGGATGACGTCACATCTAATAGGAGTTTTAACATTGAAGAAGTGTACAGATCTGACAGTGCTCATTCGAGTTGATCACGGAAACTGTTCCCTCTGTCATCTCTTGGTGGTTGCACTTACTGGAGCTGCCAGAGTTACATCACTGCAACTATAAAACACCTCACTAGATGCCAGCAGTTACGCTTTGTCTAATACCCAAGGCCAAACTAACATTGTGAACAAAAATGTGACACAAGCCTTGAGCAGAACTTGCGAGGAGACACTGAGTGGTTTCATATGAAAAACAAATGTTAATTAAACAGAATGAAGGTGATGAATGTATATTCACACAAACACTATGTTTACATATTGGACCCTAAATATGAAATACTGCCAGATAAACATACTAGGAAATAACACAATAATGCCGGACGTTACAAATGTAGAAAACATAAATTATCATTTTGTTACCAAAAAATTATAACCTTACAGTTACAATTAAACTGAGTAAAAAATTATGTGTGTTAATTTCAGATCCATATTTAAATTTGCCTGGAAATGAAATAAAGGAAAATAAGAAACAACTTTCAGTGCTAGTAATGAAATTTTAACCTACGTTCTGTAGCAGGAAAGTTTAGTAAAACAACAGGAAATTTAGTGTGTAAGAACAATTTCTGTGACTGTTTTTAAATAACAACTTTCTTTCTTAATTGCTTTCCAAGAAAATGTATCAACATCCATTAACTGACTTCACTGGCAACTACTGCCCTGTATGCTATTGGAGGAGGTATTCGGGGCACAATCCTTCTTTCCTACAAGTTTAAATCCTGTTCATTTTCCCTCAGTCTATTCTTCCCTTGTCTAAGCTCTCCCTGAACTCTACCTCCCTGCTTATCCTGGGTCCCAACATTTCTCTCTCTGTTCACATCCTCTCGGTTCCTATTTCCATGATCGTCCTGACCCTGGTCATTACCCAGACCTTGACCTTTACTATCCTTTCCTCACCTCCTCAGCTCTTCTTCCCTTTCATTCCTCCTATCAATAGCTTCCAGCCAAGTAATTATGTATTCAATATTCCTAGGTTTGCTTCCTATAATACATTTTTTAACATGCCATGGCAAATTATACGTGACATGTGAAATGAAATCTCTCCTCTGAAATTCCCTCATCTAAATACTTAGGGGCGTATCTATAAACAGCTTTCGAATGACAACCAACTACTCACCAATGTTTTCTACATGGGGATAGCAGTTGGTTGCCATTCGAAAGCCGTTTATAGACACTGCCCTTAGTCTGCAGATACAATTGTTGCACATAGTTAGCCATAGGCCCACTCTGCGGTCTGTATTTACCTGAAACAAAAAAAAAATTCTGCAAGAAATCATCCTGAACCCAAATCCCCCAATACTTTAGTAAAAATTATACTTTGGCTTCTGTAAAATTTGCCCATTCTGTCTCCTTCCAGCTGGCCCATTTGGCAGCATCATCCCCTAGCCTACTCACAAAAAGTTCTACTTTCTGCTCATCTGAACACCCCTCCCCGGATGAATTTAACACTCTTCCCCATTAATGAATAAATTGTATGGGGTTAGGCCCTCTGTGGTCCCCAAAAACCTCAGTACCATATAGTGGGATGACTAGGGGCATGCGGGATGTCTTGGGACACATTTGCACAGTGTTACATTTTCTGTGTGTATGAACTTGGAGTGAATACAAATTTAATTTCATGTCAACATTCATAGTTTGATATGTATTTCCCGTAAATTTATTTTCTAAATGCTACATACAAGAGGAAAGTATTTTTTTTTAATGTCCCAAGTCACTCCATTTTACTGTACTGTTCTTTCACAAGAGAATTTTGTCTGAAGTTAGTACAAGTTTATTCCCTACCTGTCCATATCCTTGCCGATGCAACTGCCTTAAATTCTCATCACAATGATGTTTGCATTCCTTTTGAATTTCTTTTATTTTACTTCTGCACAAAAGTTTTCCAAATGCTGCCCAGTGATCGGACTTTGCCTAAAACACTTCTCAACATTTTTCTCAAAATAATTTTCCACCCAACCTGAATATCCACAATAATTTCATGAATATTTACCCAATACGCATTCATTTCTCCCGTATTAATTGCAATTTTTTCTTCCTGACTGTTAACAGTTTCCCGCAACCTATACTGTTGAGCCTGGAAATCATTTATATCTGATTGTGCTTCCTGACAATTTTAGTCCTTAGCCGTCTGGAACAGCATGGATCATGTGTAGTTCCTGGTCACATGTTGCTGGCTCCAAATATTACACGTCAGTCCTCCTGAACCAACATGTAGAGAGGTGTTGAAAGTGGACAAAGGTTTCCTGACCCATTCTCATTACTCAGATGTTCAGCTGCATCACTGTCGCTTATCCTGAAGAGCTAACACTGCTCTAAAATGAATGGACTCAGAAGTGTTAGTTTACAAATAAAAATAGAATTCTCAAAATGTTCCAGGTTTATTTAAATTTCCTTTACAGTAGCAAGGTCCTACAAACTTTTGACTTTATAAGGCACTTAGCCATGCCCACCCAATGAATTTTGTACCAACTTTGTTTTTTGTTGTGCTTAGTGTGTATCTGAAGTTAGTAGTGACGTTAATGCATTGTGGCGTAAAGTAATTTAAGAGTGTAGTCATAATTCCCCCCCCCCTTTCCAGCCCCCACGGAGTCAGTATAGGCCTAATAGAATCCCAGGATGCTTGCACGTCATTTGGTTTGTGACACGTCTGTGTATATGTGTGAAGTCACCTGCTGAGTAGTTACCCGACCTACCAGTGTGGCGGAGCACCGAAGAAGTTAGTAACAGTGAGTTTTAAGTGTAAGGACGCATATTGTCATAAGTATCCAGGCCTGAGTAACTGCATTTACTCGATAAAACCGTGGAAATGTGAATTCAACTATAATGATGGACTGAAATAAGAACATTCCTATATTACCTATGAGGTCTGTATCTTAATTATGGTGGGCGGAACCATTAGGATTATTGTTAGCTACATTTCTATATTAACTGTACACGTAGGCGAGAACATCAAAGAAATGATTATGGTAACTGCATTTATGTAATATGATGGTAATCTCTATGTAAAGTGATTTTGTTGATATTCTAACTTCCCGGGGGCTAGTTAGAAATATTTCCCGTTTGAAATCTTGGAGAGAGTAAGGTGTGTGACGTCATAGTGAAACCAACTGTGGGTACAGACCCTAGAGAGGAAAGTTGGTGGTTTGTGATTTATTGTACATAATTTGTCATTTATTTGTTCACTTATTAACAGAAAATTAGCCAAGGAAAGGAATTTAAGTTTAATTTGGATGCTCTTGAGGTAAATGGTTGTGCGAGTTCATAATTGGCGGTTGCCATCTTGGGAGAGTTTCGGGGACGACACTAGCCCCATGGAACGGAACCTCTGGTTCTTTCTTAGCATGCTGGCTGTCAAAATGTGCGGATGTGCAGGAAGGTAGCACCCACGATGCCATGTGGTAGGGAATCACCATGTATCGGGGCAATCGGTTACAGTTTCGTTATGCCCAGCCTGGGATGGCTTCTTATGATTAATCATGAGGTACAGGTCCTTGGAAGTATATCGGTCGAGCCCACCGTTTTCCTCTTATTGTTGGTGAGGGAAACTGTAAGAGGATGAATTTATGCAGAGTAAACCGAACAATAACTTTGAACCTCAGTGTTTCTTTTATCACATCTGGTAACCACGACGTAGAACATTCCTATTTTTCTTACTAGTAGACAATCTATTTTCGAACCTGCCCTAACCAATGAGATTAGAGTCGAGTCTGTGCAGGTGAGCAGAACATCAAGATGCGCGGAGCCATCTCAGTAGCCTCCGAGTGAAATAATGTTGATTCAAGGTAGCAGTGGCATATGTGTGGAGTCTGGTGGTCGCATCAGTTCCATTACACCGTCATTGTGAACCTGGTTTACTGGAAAATGTCAGTGTCAAAACAGCAGCACAAGATCACAAGGATTTTAAGTTTGAACGAAACAACTGCAAACCATGTAACTTCACATGTGGCATTAAATTTTAAAGGAGAAATTTGCACTTGACAGCCTACACATGCGAGCGGAAAACAATTTGCTGGAGAGACCAGAAAATGTCCGAATGGATTTTATAGAAGGAAAGACCTCTGTGATGCCCGTACTTGTTACATTGCTACTCCCGATACTATTTTAGAAACTTGGGCTAAGGTTCCGTTATACCACCATTGACATCTTCATTGTATTCTTCTGAATACATTTCAGACTAGTGCAGAGTGCACTAGCCTCAACATAACCACGGCCACTGTGAATATGAAGCAGCAACTATGTAAGGGAATCTGGTGGTGAAATTTGTTTATCATAACTTTTTATTTTGATAATATCAATTAAGTTTAATGAAATAACTGACTTACAATTTTTACAAATAACATTTCATTTTATCCACACAAATTAAACATATTACATTCAAAATACATATTAATAATTTCAAACACTGTGTAATAATTTTTTTTCAATAAAGATATGTTTAATTATTTACTCACATACTAATTTCAACCTTATTGCTGATTTTTACATTGTGTGAATCTGCTGCATTATCTTATGTTTTCACATTTACTGCATCGATGTTTGTTAAATTAAAATATTTGTTTTTGCTAATTGCTTTGTAATACTATGAAGCACTTGTTCCAATGGCAGGTGATCGTTCATGTGACCTATTCAATTTTTTTTTACCTCGCGCAAACTGGAAGTATCTTCCCGAACCAAACACAACTTTTGTGAAAGTAATTTTTCTACACCACGAAGCTGTACTCTCAGTGACGTGAAATGTGTTTTAAAATGTGATGACACTAATCATCTTTGAAGTATACAAATTTCGTTCCAAATGGACCATTACTTTTTCCACCATCAGCAAATGCTTAGTTCAAGATAGAGTACAGCCAAATTTTCTTTAAACATTCATAACTTCTTGACGGTTGCGAATCAGATTATACAAGTTTGGTTTATTTGGTGGTCTTGGGCCCCTCTATCATCCACCTCTTTATTGACACCTACTCTCAGAACACCTTGCATATTAACCTGTTAAGCTAATCTTTGGTATCAAAATAAATACCACAGTCAAAGACTTCATAAAGCAGCTTATAGTCAAGGAGAAGTGTTTCACTAGTGCACTCTTGCACCTATTCAAATGAAAGAAGCAATGTATACTAAAGGAAGAAAAAGGGGTTCCACATTACAATTAAATCAAGACTATAAGTCTGCATGTAGCCTAGTCACCCATGCAAAACATGAATTGCAGGCAGCATACTATGGTAAACAACTAGGTATGGCTAAAAACAAACAGACAGTATAGACAAACACTGAACAAATCTTAAGAATAAATGGGAAAGATAATAAAAGATCAATGGTCAATGTATTACTAAATATCTTGATACCTACAATGCTTTCAATATTTCCTTGATAGGAATAGCTGATTTACCAAAAATCTTCTCACAAACCCTAACCTACATCTATCCACGCTAGTGAATAGCTCTTCGCTCTTCTTTCACCCTACAAATGAAGTTCAAGTACTCTATAAGACTGATCAATAAAAGCCTATGGAAACCACACATGACAAATCACTATCAAAGTAATTTAAAAATACAAAATTGCATTATGTTCTAATATTCATATTATAAAAATAATTAATCTTTCAAAGTCTAAAGGAGTAGCACCAGATTTTTGCAAAATAATTACGTTTGTACCAATATTTTTTTAAAACCGGAGATGTTTTTATGATAGGTAACTATGGACCCATTAGTATTCCCCCTGTGATAGCCAACATAATGGAAAAAGTTGTTAGTCAGAGATTAACAGAGTACCTAAACAGGATGAACTTCTGGTTTCGAGCATAGTATGGCTTAAGGGACAAAGGAAACATGGTTCAGGCTACAGTAGATAACACAATTTACACACAAAAATCTCTTGATTAAAATTCTGTTGCAGGAGGCTTATTTAGATCTAAAAAAACCATTTGACACAGTAAATTTCTATGTAATATTATATTGTGTTAGGTTGGCAGACGTGTGGGCGAGCAGTCATGTTGTGTGTGATAGAGTCGTGTTAGCATATCTAGGTTGAAATGATGTCTGTGTTTAGCAACTGTGTCCGTGTAAGATTAAAGATACCGGCATCTGAGGTGGTGTATACTATTATGAACCTGACTCCTAACACGTCACCTGGCGATGAGGAAGGGATGCGCTAGGAGGAGAGTTTCTCACAGAGTGGCAGCGTTAGAACGATAGATCAGTTGCGGTGTGAATAACTACATCAATGTCATGGCAACAATGGGTCCAGCAATACCGAGTTATATACACTGCTCGGAACTGTTCAAGAACTACATGGAACGGTTAAAGTTATATTTAAAGTTTGCTGGTACCAAGGAAAGTGATATGGTAGCCTTACTAGGGATAATGTTACCGACAGAAACATACGCAATGTTAAAAACACAGATCGGTTCCAAGGTTTTAGACGAAGTGTCGTTTGGTGAGTGCATTGAAAGTATTCTCAAAGTATTTACTCAAAAATATATACTAATTGCTGAGAGATTCAAATTCTGGCAGCATTGACAACAAACAAATGAAACAGTCGGGAAGTACTTATGAGAACGCGGAGTCCCAAGGAGTGAATGCAGTGGTAGATTCAGTTCCAACCAGTCAACGTTAGGAGACGTTCAGTACATCAACTCCCAGCAGAGGGCACTAGTTTCAGCATGGAAGTTTTTCTCATTGTCAGGCTCCAAGGGAAGCAGCAGCTTGAAACTATGCAGGACCATTACAACGTAAGCAGAGTTCCTCAAAAACTGGCTGCAGTTGTGGAGTTCAGCACATCCCAGGAAGCTGCCAGGCCAGATAATGGACATGCTTCAATTGTGGTCGTACTGGTCAGATAGCCAGAGTGTTCCCAAATAAGGAAAAACCGCCTTCAATTTATATCATTGTGTGTATGCTAGGCACTGGAATTCCAACGGAGCCGGCGAAAACACAACTGTGTGTAAACAGTGTGAAGATGTCCTTTGTTGTGGATGTGGGAAGTACTGTCATCCCGTGTAGCCAGAGATACTATCAAAGGTTACTGAGAGAAATTTCATTGTAACCTTCTTGGGGTGTACTAAGAACAGCAAATGGCAGTGTGTTATCTGTCTGTGGGGATGTGCCAGTAACTCTTAAGAATGAAGTGTCAGGGGAGTATCACAACATCAGTTTATTAGTAGCAAAGGAAAAGTTTGCCAAGGCCATTTTGGAAAGGGATTTGCTAGATGTGTTGTGGCCAGGATGGCAGGATAAAATATTGAATAGTTCATCTTTGGGAAATGTGTGCTATGTAATACAAGGAGATGTGGGAAACAAATCTGAGGTGCTTCTTGGGTTAAGGAGCAAGTACAAAGATGCCTCTCCTGTTACAGATAATGATAAGGTAATTTTTAAGTTCCAAGTTAACATAAATTGAAAGGAAAATTTTATTCCAGTGTTCCATTGGGTATATGACGTTCCTTATGCATTGAGTTAAGCATTTAAGGATTTGCTAGCAAAACTAGAGCAGGTCGGTATCATCTCACATGTCAGCTCTAGTAGTCAGGCAAACCCAATCATGATTGTTCCCAAGATGTCAAGCCAGATTCGTTTGTGCATAGACTTGAAAGTCACAGTGAACCCTCATTTAATGGTCGATCACTATGCCCTACCAAAGCCAGAGAAACTTTTCAATAAATTCGTAGGTTGCCAAGTATTCCGCCATTTGGATCTGGTCCAGGCCTACTTGCAGTTAGAAGTAGACCACCCTAATAGGGAGCTGTTAACCATTAATGCAGCAAATTGGTTGTACAGATTTAATAGGTTGTTCTTTGGCCTGACTTCCGCTCCCACTATTTTCCACTCTATAATTGACAATATATTTTGTGGAGTAGACAAGGTAGCAGCACACCTAGATGATATACTAATTGGGGGAAAGGATCATAAGGATTGAGCTCGAACTTTAAATGTGGTACATGAGAAATTGTTGGGGTTACAATGTAAAAATTAACATTGAAAAATCAAAGTTTTTTGTACTGGTGCTAAGAGTTTCTGGGTTTTCAGTTTTCAGGGGTCGGGAAGTCCCCTACAAAATCCAAAATAGACAAAATCTTGTCCACACCAGCACCAAAAGATGTTATACAACTGAAAGCTTTCTTATCGTTACTGAACTATTATACACAATTCATTTCCATGTGTTCAGACCTCCTCGAACCGCTTCACAACCTTTTACGCAAAGATGTCCCCAGGGGTATGGTCATCCGAATATGAACTCGCCTTCAATAAAATTAAAACCTGTTTTTCTTATAAGGCCTTGTTAGTGGCATTCTACCTCACTAAGGAGATTGTGCTACATCTCAATAATTCAGTATATTGGGTAGGGGCAGTACTGAGTCATGTGATAGACTTAGTGGAATATCCAACAGCTTTTGAGTCGGGTACACTTACTTCCGCACAAAAGAATTATAGCACATTGGATAAGGAGGAACTGACTGTGATGTTTGGGATTAAAAAATTTCACAAATACCTGTATGGCCACACTTTCACTATCTATAGTGATCACCAGCCACTCACTTCTTTGTTCTCAGAAGCAAAGAAGTTACCACACATGGCATCATCGCGAATAATAAGATGGGCTGTCACTTTAGCGGCCTATAATTACCATATGGTCTACAAAAAAAGGTCAACACATTCTATTATTTTCATTTGTGTATGAAATCTGTGTTAAGTACTAGAATGTAAAATATTAAGTATTTTAACTTTTCAGATTTGTGAATGCAGGGTTTTTGAGAGCAAGACAAATTTCTATGCAAAAATATTTTAATTCAAGTGATTTAATTTAAGTAATGGAAACTTTACCAGTTCACAGCATAATCTTCTCCCACCACTGGCTCAAGGCAAAGTCTTATTCTCTTCCACTAACACCTCCCATCCCCAAATTGCATGCACATTGTCCTCAGCTGATTCCCACATGCTTTTCTTTTACCCTTCAGAAGTTCTTCACCACATGATTCTGCTACATGGAAAAAGTGAAGCCAACATTAATTCTACGATTTCTAAAGTAAGTTATTACTGTAAGTTATACTATTACATTATTAAAATGTGTTATAATAGTAAACTTTTACAATGGTAAGCTATTATAATATGTTATAATAGTTCCAAAAAAGAAAAATGAAATTCTATACAAATAAGCATCTTATATAACTGTAACAAATCATAAAGAAAATTAAATTTTATACAAAATATATAAACTGTAACTGTACAAAATTGGTCAGTATTGCATCATTGTTAAGTATGTTAAAATTATTTATCACTAACTCAAATGTATCAAGTTCAAAAAACAATTTTGCATGATGGATGTAGCAAAACAAATTGTGACAGTAATTTTGAGAAAAATACTAACAAGCTTTTAAGATATTAAAAAATGTTTAAGGTTCAAATCCACTTATTACAAACATATATAATAAATATATACTTATATATAATCATAAAACACTGGAATTTTCCAATATCATTTTTTATTCAGCACAAACTAAGAAAAAAATTATAGGTTTTCTATAGCTACAAGAGCATCAGATGTCTAGTAACTCAAACTGCAATGGCCTTCTACATTTTATCCACTACAGTACTACACTCAAGAAAAGGACAAGACAAAAAAATGTTGTATGCGGAGGGCACCCGTTTGCCATGCCAGGCAATTGCACCTCACATGCAGACTTACCACTTGGCACTCGTAGACATCTGTTGTCCTGAAAGATGACATGAACTGTGGTCCTACAATGGAGAGGTACCTGAATTTGAAGGGCAAGGTAAATAAAAGATCCCCGAGAAAATCCACAGACTAGCAGCATTATCTGGCACTCTTCCCACACGTGAAAATCAAGGGACAGACTCCACTACAAGTCAAGATCAGATTGCCTTGGTGCGATGGGAGTGTTTTAACTACTACACCAACAGCGGCCCCAAAAGACATGATAATGTGATGATGTAGGTGTAACGTGCACAAAACCTACATAATGATCAGGTTCTTGAGTATCATGATATGCAGTGTAGAATTTTTCAAACTATGGGCAGGTTATTTCTTAATAAAAAAAAAATGTGTTGTTGGGCATGTTTGCCTATTGTAATATTTGCAAACAAAACAGCCAACTGGATACAACATTATCAATAAAATATGAAAGGTGTATATATACACTCACAAATTTTGCACATTTTGTTCCAATGTAAGCAACTCACTAATAATTGCATGTAATTTACATCACTGCCATGTTGTTTAAAAATTACTGCTGACTATAATTAGTAAAAATTCATAAAACAAACTTTAAGTTAAAAAATTGCTAAATAGCAACCTTAAAAAGTAATAGTTGCTGAAATGTATCAAAAACAATATAAACATAAACACAATACACATTTAAATTTTATAATGATAAATATGTTTATATAACATATTATCAGGTTACATTTTTCCACTTTCAAATTTTTCAAAAATTTTTGTGTTTTTATGGCAAGAAAAATTTAACATAAGGTGGCTGTCACACTAGAGGTTAAATTTGTTCCGTCAAATACATCAGCAGCCATGCTTGATTTTGTTTAAAGCTCTAAAGATGTTTGTGAGGTTACACGACTACAAATTCAATGAACTTTCTAACCTCAACAAACTTTAAACTTGAAATGTATCATATTTAATTATTATCAAACCTACTCTCAACATTAGTGACTTATGAACTATCATACTGGATCTAACTGAAATGCTGCTGTGCGTATAAAGTGGACATAATTATTTTATGGCCAAAAGTTAATTTAACAAATGCCAAATGTTGGACCAAACAGCAGTCCTATTTCTTACACATCACATATAATTACTCCAAACAGCTAATAGGCGAAACACATGAAAGATATGTCATTCAAAACTACATATGAAACCAGTTTACTTTGAGCGAGAAGATACAGCGATCTCTGCTTATTCGTAGCTCGTGTAACCGGTCCAAAAACTTAACATGTTTAGTTTTAGTTCTGTATTCAGTTTGACCACGGCCTAAGAGTGTCAATACAGCAGTAACTGCACCCACACTGAAAAGTACTATTACAATTAACTAATAATAAATTTAAACACAGCCAAATGTGTATACAAAACCAAAAACCACCAAGATACAAACACGCTAGCTCCCACATTAGTACGCAAGGAAAAAACATTTCAATATTTTGCTACATTTTTAGTTCATGAGGCACATTTTTACAGGACTGAAGCAAAACTGCTAATTTACACACTATTTTAACTCAAGTACGTCTAATAATATGTGCATACATAGAACTGTGGGTGCATTTTGGCTACTGACTAACAGCCTGGTTGACCGACTAAAACTGAGTAATGTTCATGTGATACACCTGTAATTTGTAGTCTACAATGACATATTGTGTCAGAATGGCTATAAATGCAGTACACTTGTTTTTTAAACTATGGTAATATATTAATAAATTTATTATTTATAATGTGGTAATTATATTAACAGTACAATATGTGTATCAGATACACAATACATTAGGTGATAAATTTTATTTACGTCACTAGCATGGTGCAGAAACTTATGTTGTTTATTTATTTCCCAGATAATTGCAAACTATCGTGACTTTTCCTATTCTTCATGGTTTCTACCATGGTAAATTCCACAAACTGAACTTCATTTAATGTGTTGGTAAACACTATGCCTCCAAACATACTGTTCAGAGTGTCTATCGTAAGCGCTTTGTCTGTACCAGATTTACACATTTTGTTCACAACATAGAAACAATGTGTGTACCTTTAAAAATGGTTGTAGTAAAATATCTAGCATATCTCAACTTAGTACCATCAAATGTGGATACTTTGACTGGTGGGGTAACACTAACCGACTTAAGATATTTGATTTGGGACCATGTAATGAAGAAATGAATATGAATAGTTAAGTATTTAAACACTTATGTTTGATCCATTAACATAAAAATTTTCTATTTCTTCATCAAATGGCACTAAATTTAATATTTTTAGTCTGTCAGTGTCACCCCTGCAGTCAAAGTATCCACATTTGATGGTAATAAGTTAATGTAGCTGCTCAGAAAAAAATTAAGTTGTAGGAACTGTGCCGCAAACAAGAATTAGTACATGATTTAGATAAATTAGATTTTCACTTGTGAACAGCAGCAGATACCAGACTTCCAGCTAGTTGCAGGTTATACATAAATTTCTATCTGTTCCTTAGTATTAATAAAGGCTATGTGCATTATAGTTTCTAGCTTAGTAATAACTATTTTGTGCAACCATCATTCTTTCAATGAAAATATGGGTTATTACGAAAAGGAATTTATAGGAAAAACAGAAAATGACTAAGGGGTTGAAAACAATGTGCTTAACCCTTACAGCAAATTTCTCCATAAATTAGTGTAACAGTTACAATAGGATGTAAAATTTTTTTGCTAAAATAATATGTTTAATTGCTACTCTTGGTATCTTACTCTTATACAATATTTCATATGTTGGCATTCATGTAGCCAAAACATAAGTTTTTAAATTTCAAGAAAAAAAATATCCGTGCTTTAATTATGACAAAATGGGTCAGTTCGTGCTAACCAAATTTAATGGCATCACACCAATAAGTAACTGAGTGACTTCAAAGCCAGATTCAAGGTGTAGAATTCTACTCCTTGATGAATGAAGGTCACATCACGAAATGACAGTAACGTAACACTTTAACTACGCCACACTCTGGGTGATAGTATAAGGCACTTTAAGAAGTCTCATTCAAAGGAAGTTACAAAAAAATATGTTAAATTTTTGTCTAAGTTTATTGACGTAAACTGGTTATCTAACTGTCATACTCATTATACTTCTCCTCACGCAAAAGTTTATGATTCGAAAATGGCATCCTTGATTTCAGCAAACAGTTTCCATGACAAACATTCGTGGCTAACAAATTTACAAAGTTCAGAACATCATTGCGCCTAACTACCTAATGGCCTTCCTATAAATGATAACTAATATAAGAAAATATTTGAAGTTTATAAAAAGTCTTAAAAAACTGATTACAGAAAGGTTAAGCCACGGGCACTGCCGGTTGAGGCTAAGTGTCCATGCGCACTTCACATATTCTGATTAAGAGCTTACACCACTACCGTGTATCAACAAAGCTTTGGTTTGAAATGATATGAATTGGTGGGACCAAGCAAAACACTATGCTTTCCAATAAGCCAGCAGGGTTACGCCACCTCTCTTGTCCAATCAAGTTGTTGCACAACCCGGAATTAGCTATCATTACACAACAAAACAAAAATAAATATTTCCCCGACTGTTCGAACAACAAACTACAAATCAGAAACTAGCCCAGCCTTCCTGTAATCCCAGAACATTCCAAGAAGCTTCCAGGAGCACCATACCAAATAAAAAACGTACATAAACCCTTAACAAGCCAAACTGTAAATTAAAATTCATAATCCCGATTTAAATACTTTTGTTAGACAATACGTAAAAGAAATACAAACATAATTGAGGAGTGTTTGTAGAAAACCATATAAGTGCCAAATAATTACTTTTATGATTCAAATGATGTGTTACATTTATTAACAGGATTGTATGTGTCAGAAGAACTGTCACAGAAAAAATTGTGTAACGTTAATTCATATGACATTTGTATTATTCTTCATGTTAACAGTTATGGAGATACAACTAGTGCATTCTACAAATGTTTGTTTAGACTGAACAATGTATTATTGACACTTATATCACTTTCTACAGTATTAGCAACAGGACATTATGAATTATTTTAATGGAAAAATTGAAAAAATGATTTTGTGGCACTTATATCATTTCCCACAAACTCTCTTCAATTACAATCAAAAATAAATAAATTTACCTAAAATAAATGTGATAGAAAGGTCTCAATTTTTATTACTTGACAATCAATGATATTAGATATAGTTTATTCTTTATTTTTACATTATGAGTATAGTGTCAAAGTTAAAGCACCAGCCTTGTGTTACTTGACTTGTGTTAATTAGTTATGTGGATGAATATTAACTTTTACACTACAGAAAATGAAAAATAATCAGATTAAAATTACAACATCTTCTGCTCCACTAGTGACCCAAGTTTTAACAAAGATATTAATAGCTAAGGTTAGTTACTACTTAAACGTTAACTAAGTATTGACTATGCCAGTGATAACATTATAAAAAAAAATATAAAAAAACTATTTCACAGGAACAAAAAACAAAATAATGCATGCCTATGTATATAAATCAAAAGTAAGTTTAATTTAATTATGAACTTCTAACCAACTACCTAAGCAATTTTCTATTACAGTATTTCTACTGTCGGGCTGTAGTGGAGTCTACTCTCAGAAAGAATGTTCTATTTAAAAATATCAAACCCTCATATGCAAAGGAAACTAACGATAAAGCAATAAAAGCAATAGCAGTGAATAAGTATTTGCATAAAAATTAGAAAATGTCAAACTTTGAATGAGAAATTAGGAACGGAAGCAAAATGTTCAAGCCATATCTCATCAAACTAAAAAGGAGGCGAAAAACTAATACATATATCATTTGCAACTGACCAAATTAATAACATGGATGATGACAGATCTCCTTTTCTTCGTGGGTTCAAAGATGGGGTCACTGTAAAAGAGCCAAGACACATCATTTTATTGAAATACTATGCCAATTTTGTATATAATTCCATGGACTTAATGTGGAATGATTAAAATTGTGTAGCATGACTAAATGTAGATACATAACTGTTTCAGAATGTTACACATAACTTGCAGCCAAGCTACTGTTTATTTTGAGTATTTTTTAAATGAAACTATAGTTGCTTTGTAGCTTTATACAATAGTCAATAATCAATTCTAGATTATTGGTGGTAATCACAGGGATGAATGCTGTGGATAATAAAAAATTGTGGATGTCGCACAAACACTAGCAGACTATCCTTCCTTATGAAACTCTAGTCAAACTAATTCGCAGATCAATAGTAGTGAAGTCACTGCTTCCTTCCCCCCTTCTTCGTGCCCTCACTTTCTTGGCTGCCCCAGTCTTGTTAGCATTACCACCGTAGTTCTCAAGCATTTTTATGAATACCATGTGTTTTGAAACATTAAAATAAAATGTCTATGTAAACAAAACAACATGTTTTCCTAGCACATATTACACCCATTCAGCTAACAAGACACTGGAAGATTTGAACTGAAATAAATGTTTAATTTGAATTATTTATGTACAGTTATTTACTAATGAATTGTGCGTCACTTTTCCTTCCAAAATATAAAACAATTGAGCATATACATTTAAGACAATACATAATCAAAGAAAATTTTCTATTTCTTTAACAACAATTGGGGCTGAAATTCTCAGCAGTAACATGTGATAGAGAAAAAGGAGACCATGATGCTGCTAGCCATTTTGATGCATCAGAAATAAATATCCTTTACTTGTGTAAAGTATGTACACTCCTATTTCACTGTATTTTAACCCAAAAAAAGAGGTGGAGTCAGGAAAAAAAGTTTATAGAATATTATTTTACTACATAAAAGAAAATGAAAAAAGACCCAATAATAACTTCATTTCGGTTCTCTCTAGCTAAGGAAACAGAATGCAGCATGCAAATTTGGCCAATGTTTCTGCCAACCATTTGACCTGCATGCATCATTAAAACACTGTTGTTGGTTATTCTCCAAGTGTCTACAATTTCAGAAATGTGGTCACAAACCAGAACTGGCAACAACTTGGTGATTCCATTACATTGGACAAAATGTTTAGAAGTGCGTACAAAAGGATGGGTTGACACATAGCTGCTACAAAATAAATATCATTCTATTGTTACACTAGTTGAAGGGCAGAGGAACAAATGTTCTCGACATTAAAATGCCAAGATATCATAATTCTAACAAAACAACAAGGTCCTGATGTATGAAGACAGACGAGCGATCGCATTTCAGGTACTGTCACCACAGTTTATCCCACCAACAAAATTGATCAAATTAATGCTCTTTAGAAACTGTTGTTGTTTAACATGTACAAAAATTTTACTTTAAAAAATTAATAAAGACTAAAACTACAAAACTTACAGAACCAAGAACTAAGAAGTTTGTACTGTAGCACTAAACCAAGTTACAGTAATCTACATCATATCAAGACATTTAACAAAAAAGGAACAACTTCAACTGATACCACCTATTCTTTAACTGAACGTCTCACAAACTTCACAGACACTTGAAATATTTTCCCTCCAATTATTTATTGACTGCTGGTCTACCGTGTTAAATGTTTAACTTACTGTTTTATACTTACTAACTCTCCTTTAAATTAACACTCTCTAACCTCTCTATGCCCACTAAAGAATATAAAATTCAAAAGCCTTGTTAATGGCAAATGACAAATGTAAATTTTTTTCAGTTTATTATTACCTATACTGTGATTGTGGAGACTATTAGATTTCTCAAAGCTCCTTTATAGGTATTTAAAAACACTGACACAAACATGATGTTCTGGTGGAAATTATGAAAGCAGATATGGTAAAATACACAACCCTATTTTAAAACAATGTACTGCATACAACATACCTAATAATTCATAAAAAATTTTATGTTAATTTCAAGTGATATACTGTATATACCCTATCAACTTATGTACAGGGCAAGTCATTACTTCTATAAAAACAATGATATGAGTGTACTTTGATTACCTTTTTAACCTGATATCCAAGTTATAAATCAAACTAACTGAGAATACCAAATTACTGCATCCCAGCACACATATAAGTTAAATCCAGTTAAAATAAGCTAAAAATTTAAATACAGTTCTTAGCAGTTTAAATTTTTGAACTCACATTATGTGTAGCATAATAGCAACATGAATGTTAAATTAGTGATGTTATAAAAGTTACTTGCCACACAAAATAAGTGTTGAAATGTGTTCATTTTAACATTAATACGAGTTGAATTCCTTTTGATAACTTCTGTCTAGCATAGTGGATGAATAATTTTTTTTTATTTAAGGAAAATTAAAACCTGACTATTCAAAGGTAAACATAATGGAGTCATGAAACTTGTATTTATTTATATGTCTATGAAAATGATCATTTTGCAACACATTTTCACCTAGCGAAAATGGCGACACATAGCTTTCTAGACCAGATAAGAATAACATTTTGAAGAGAAGTAACATTACGTTTCCAGCAATATCTGCTATTTTGTGATTGTGTGTGCATTATAAAACAGTCAGTAGTGGTACATAAAACACCATGTATTTTAAAAATTGTCATTTTCGATGGTTGTAAGGAATCTCTGATACTTAATTTATCAAGGGGCAAGTATTGCCCTAAGGGGTACTTAATTAAGCAACTTCTGTTTATTTAAAGGCATATATGTACGAGATGATGTGCTACACACACAAATATGATTAAAAAATAGAATATAAACATATACTGTGTATACATATTTCTTAACAGAAAACTAGAACGGCTAGTTACTTTTAATTTTACCTAATTATATTAATTATGAATTTCTAAATAATTGATTTCACAGTCCGTAAAAAGTGTACGCCTTCTAAATGAACCCATAAAATTTAATTATTGAATGGTACAGCTGTTTTCTCATGTTATTAAAATATTGCCATAAAATATTACAGATTAATTTACCTGAAAGTAGTCTTTATTTGACCGAGAATAAAACATTCAGTTTGTAATAAACAACCAAAGACTTGTTCATAATCTCCACATAGAGCTATAGAATACCATTCACTACTTCAAATATATTGTCGTAAATAGTGATCCACTCTCTGTTTCTAATATGTATCGTTTTGTTTTTAAACTTTGTAAGATCACTCGTCTCTTGCTAGCAAGGTTGTGCGATGTATAATATTCTGTCACCTGAAGAAAGAAATATTCTAAGCCGATTAAACAACTGCATTTGTAAAAGTACTTCAAAGTAGCTGTGATTAGTTTTTTGGCTAGCAAAAATTAACTTAAATGGTCATGCAGCCCGAGGGCTGGTTGTAACTCCAGAGGATGCCGGGGGATGAGAACCTCTAAACCCCTAAGGCGGACTAGGCGAGGTGGTTCTGCGAAGGGTGGCCACTAACTTTTGCTGTATGAGTATAAAATAACACAACAACCAGTCCTGTCCCAGAAACGAAAGATACTCAAATATAAAATCACCAATTAAATTGGGAATCGAACCCTGGACCTCCAGATCACTAGTCAAAAACTTTGACCACTTTTTTAGAAATACTTTCTCGCTTTTTTAAATTAAAAATTGCTTGGCAAAATGGCGAGGCTGAACCACCTCACCACTATGTCAAAAATTTCCCCCTATAAGCCTTGTAGTTATTTCTGACGACTAGTTTCAGCGACAGTTACAAGTCAGACTAATTTTTTTGTGACAAATCTATACAATTACAAATAACACACAGCTGGATCTGGGAACAAACCTAGTAACTACCACATCGTATATAGGTGCGCAGCCAACTATACTACGAAACTTAAGCAATAGTCAAACCAAAAATAAATATGGTAACCTAAATTTTATCATTGCAATTTTGATAAATTAAAAACATTTGCAATCTAAGTATAAATCTGCCTTTCTTATTTCAGACTGCGTTTTAAAAGATGGGCTCAGTTACAAAGAAATTAAACTTAAATGTTGAGTTAAAGGATACAACAAAACATAAGTCTAGCTAGTAATGATACTAAAATTTTTACTACAAATTCTGCAAAGAAGTTAATATATTTTAAAATACATAGATAATATAAATTATACTAATGTCATTCATTTCATGTGGTTTGGCGAGGGCAAATTTTACGTTTTACATACAATGATGTAGTGTCAAGAAAAAATATTTTGTAATTTAACAAAATGAGTAGTTAGGAACCACAAATTATTCTCTTACTACAATATTGTTCCAAAACACATAACAAAATCCACGTTCCTATTTTACTTTTGTTTAAATTCACTGGCATTATTACATTAAAGTTATACAGAATATATTTCTCCAGAGCCTCCAGTTAAACAACATATTTAGCAACTCTATTTGGTGTATTGGGTGTGTAGATATTATCTTTCAAATAATTCTGTAAAATTTTTGCGTATACCAAATGTACCAAATTTCATATCATATTGACGATATAAGTGTCTGCATAAAACAATTTTTGAGTACTTTTATTGGCTCATGGAAACAAATGCTTCTGTTTGTGTGCGGTCAATAAAAATTGCTTAAGTGAAATTTATTTGGTATCTACAGTTTAATGTTTTTGTTGGTGTTAGAATTACACGGTTCAGAAGAAGTAAAGTGTGGGGAACCATGTTGTGCAGCAGAATTTAGCTTGGTAATCGTTGATTTAGTAGGAACCGTGAAGCAGTTGCTACTTGCCGTAATTAAATTGCATTACAAACATTCTCTAATGGCATAATACTGCAAACCATCGAAGAAAAAAAAATTTAATACATATAGAAATTCTTTGCTGTAGTCACGTGCTTGTAGGGTCCTGCAACTGTAAAAAATATTAATTGGCTGTGAGCTATTGTAAAAGCCCAATTGCCATTTTTTAAATTGTAAATTAGTTTTACTTAATGTATTAATACACAACTGCGATTTATAAAAGTATATACTACATATTTTACATATATAACCCAGAATTTATCTGAAATATGTTGCCCTGTGGTACAAAGAGCAGTAATGTACCAATTTTTATTCACAATACTTCAGGTGAATTTTATAAAAGTTTTGACATACACAGTAAAGAGATCTCTTTGCTACAACACAAAATCTATATAATATATATAATTCTGTAAATTAAGATATTCTCTTTGCCGTAAAACCAACATTTTTAGTCTGAAAGTTACCTTGCAGGGTATAATGTTTAAACGTTGTGTACAGGCCTTAAATAAATAAATATATATATATATATATATATATATGCATGTAAAGAGAGCATATTTATTGTATATTTATCGAAAAAGTGTTGTTTTCCACAGCCAATTATTGCTTTTATTGGTATCCGTAGCAAAGTGAGTGATCATTTCAACGTTTTATTTTAAAATTATGAGTAAAATGTTGGGCACTTTTAACAGCAAAATGTGTCCGGTACAGTATCAGCATTCTCAAGTGTTCTAGAAGTAGCTACCTTAAATTTAAACTTTAACTTTCTTTCCCTCAAATTTTAAGTGTGAAAATTCTTAAATATACGTCAACTTTGGCCAGTTAGAGCGACATTGATTTTCTTCGCAGGAAAATATGAGACTAGAAACATTTGAGTTTGTAACCTGTAAAATGAGCAATTTTTGAATATCATTAGTTCAGCTGGTTCATTATTTTATGGTCTGTTATGAGTTATCATTTTGTCTTAGGTTTTCTGTGCTGTCAAGATATTTTCGTCTTTCATTTTCAATTGTCCATCTAGCAAGGATATTCATAGATAGATGGAAATGAAATAAAGGATTTCGTTTCTGAAATTACGTTTGTGGCAAGAAATTCTAGCTGCTAAATACCTTGTCACTTATTATGCAGAAAGCCTGTTGGAAAATGTCACAGCATACAAAGCTGAAAATTTTAATTCTACTCTTTGTAGATTCATTGCTGGCTAGTGATTAAACTTTACCTTACGTTGTGGATATACAATGTAAGAGTATATACATCAAAATTAATGATTGTCCAACTATTTGTGCAGTTGGAAGCGAATTACCAATTGCTGGTCCGTATATTTTCGTATTTGAAATCAATAATCCTAAACAAAATCTAAACATGGCCTTCAAAAGATGATCTCATTGAAAACCAGCTTAACATGACTGCCTATACGTATAAGTGGATGTAAATGTTTATGCGTTTGTACATACACATATATCAGTCGTTCTTTTATTCTTCGTGTATTACTAATTTGTTATTACTTGATGAACTAGTTGTTTCAATATCCCCAATAATTAGTTTTTTTTTCTTTTCTGATTTGAGTATTGTAAAATGAAATTGGTATTTTACATTACTTTAGAACTAAAATGACAATTTGTGGTAGTTGTATATATCACATTAATGGTTAAGTGTAAAAAAAGGCTTATCGCAATAAATAAAAAAAACTTAAATAAATATATGTGTACATGTTTTTTAACACCTAGCAGTTATGTGCTTAATGTTATGGATCAAAAGTTCCTTACATGACCACTCAATTTCATCTTAAACACATTATCAAGTCATTCCTATGTGCTGGCTAGGACGCGGCGCAAGATTCTGTAGCCCATAGTAGAAGTGGTTGGCTGACTGTGACTTCTCTTTATTCCTACGCATCTTAAGGACAGACCTTACGAAACAGAGGGAGGAAGGAATAGTCACATAGGAAGGGAGGGGTGTGGAGCAACCACACGACTACTGGAGTGGTGGGTGTCCGAGCAGCAAAGAGGGGTGGTTTAGTTCTCAAACTCGCCACCGGGCTTGAATGCAAAAATAGCACACCACTTTCATTGAACTGCAACTCCTCGTCAGCCTGAGGGGCTTCTTAATGCTTTATGTTTGAGACTTACTGTAATTTGTTCCACACACAATCATCAAATGAGTACTAAACCTTTTAAAAATTGAGAAAAAATTTACTCATAATTATTAATATTATTCAGTGTTTAAATTGTATTTATTCACATTAAGCATATTTTCATGACCCTTATTTTCGGGCATGTATTATTATTATTTTTTTTTTTTTTTTGCTTTTTTCTTCTCATCCATACTCGAAATAGGTGGTAAAGTTATTTTGGTTCGTAATTTTAAAGAGTATTCAATTCTTGGGAAGTCTTTGATTTACTTTTAGGATCGTGGAAATCTAGAGTGTTCTCTGACAGTCTCTCATAAGTTTTTTTTAGTTCATTGTTCCTGGTAGCCTGCAGAGTGTGTTGCCACTGCAGTGCTTGTAGATTCCTTTGCGGGCAGTGTCCCGGTAGTGTGTGTAGGCCGATGGCCTTGTGTTAGGGTATAGGCAGGAGGAGGGGGGTGTGGTGATGGGATATTTTGGTGTTGCCAGGCGGTCGTGTGCTGTGGGTCCTTCTGGTACCTTTGGCGTGCGGCGGCCTTCCGGGGGTACTGGACGCCTCTGTCAACACTTTCCCGCTCCCCTGTCCCACATTAACAGCTGTTGTAGGGCAGATGCACGGGCAAGAAGTGCACTACACCACATTTCTGGTGTTCCGCTCTCGGACAGTCCCCCCGCCCATGAAGTGGAAGGTTCTCGACGGCGCAACCGGTAGTTATAAATACCTGCCGGCCATGTTTTGGCCGATCTTTATGTAGCGCTTTTTCGTGTTGGACTTTGGCATGAGACTTTTGTGTGAGCTTTACAGTGATTTATTTTGTAGGACTTTTCGTGGACTTCTTTTGTAGAGCTTTTTGAAAACTATTTCGGCTAGTCGTTGTCAGACTTTTGTGAACATGACAATGCCATGATGGGTGAGGCGTAAGCCTAAGGACTCGGAATTTTGAATTGGTGGACTTAAGATTAGTTAGTTTTGTTTACTATCTATTTTATTTTGGTTAGTTATTTAATTTCTAAATTTTACTATGGTGCCCTGAGATGGATGAGATTTCGCTGGACAGGAACATCAAAATGATAAGTATTCTTTCTTGTTATTATTTTATTATTAATTATTATTAAATTCCCTTTCAGCTTTTGTGTTCGGTATTGGTTATGATAGCCGTGGATTCCCGTTCCAGTGAATATTTTGTTGACCAGTACAATCACAATTTATTAAATACTTAAGAGTACTGTAATGACCTCAGTATTGTTTTGTAATGCCAGAAACCACTTTACTGTGCAGTATCATCTCTTAATGTTTTACATGTATGTTCATCACATCCTAATAACATCTATTCATAGTTTCATGTTTTTAAAAATTTTCCAAATTGTAATCTATTTTGAATAACAATAATGTAATTTATTTTTGTATAACATTTTATTTAAATTTTTTGTAATAAACTTCAATTATTTGAATTCATTCTTTATTTCAAGTTGTCGAACTGTAGTCCCCTTTAACATTAATTGAAAGCCCCTAATTGCAGAACATGTAGCTTGATTTAATTACTTTATTTATAGATGATTATGTTAGTCAATGTTCGATCTTCAGCACTCCTCGCAATAGATAGTTTGCCAAGCCGAAATTATTATTTTGTTTCAGTAGGTTTGTAGTGCTCTACCATACAATACTTTATGTAGCTAGGCTACAAGGTGGAAATTCTGTCTTTAAAAGTGTTTGTTTGATTTTATTTTACTTAAGGAGCTACGTACCGTTTGTGTTTATACCCCCCAGTGCGGTTTTAATAATTACAGAGTTTATTTTATCTTTATTGCTTATCGTTATGGTTCAGTCAAATGCTTGTTTTATTTACTTGTGATGTTTATTTGCTTTCCACCTCGTAGTCTTGCATAGCTTAATAATTCAGATATACTTACATTCCCCAGTTTACATCTCATTTTACAGTTAACACTTTAGCTACAAACCAGGAGTAACATAACTATCAACGCCACGACACTGGCTGCCTCCTTATCTGTTTAACTATGTATTATTTTTAACTTTATTTTACTATGGCCCAATCTCCTGACCAAATTTTGGTGGAGGCTTGGGCATGGACTAAGCTAGTCTCCATCTTGTACTGCTCTGTGTGTAGTTTTGTTTTGGCGAATTAAGTTTTGTTTATTTCATGGTCAAGTAATTTTATTTGGATTCACGGTGACGTTAAATGGCTTTGTGTTTGTGAACGAGACGCGAATGCATCGCAAAAAGCAGCGTACACGTTCCAGTGGAGAGTGTAGGAGTTAAAACGTAATTGTTAATGTGTGTGACGACAGAGTTCACCAGTGGTTCTGTTAAGACATCTGGGCCAGTAGAAATTGTGATGTTGCTAATTTTATATTCGTAGATGTTGCGAGTGTGCCTTTTTTTAATTTCACGTGAATTATGATTGTTTGTTGTTTAAGTTTATTAAGAGAAAGATTAGTTTGTAAGTAATGTCTTTATACATAAGTTTTAACTATAATTAATAGTAAGTTAATGGTAAGTGTTATGTGTTAATATTTATGTATTATGAGGTATTAGGTTTACTGTTTTTCAGCGTTGTGGTTTTGGTTAATGCATCGTGAGGAATTTATGTGTTTTACAGCAATGAAGTTTAAAGATACAGGTTGTGGAAGACGTTGATTACTTGTGAGTTTATCGTAGTAGCTGTTGCATGCATGAGGGGCACAACAGACAGCGTTGTAACAGGAGCTTGACGTTAATTGTGTTTACAAGGACGAGTTTTGGTTTCAACTGTGTTTACAGAAGATAATGAGTGAGGTGAAATAAAGTATGAGGAATAATAAAGTGCCGCAGTGTGGTTTTCGTGGTGTTTGTTTAAGATTCCAATTTTCAGTGTTGTGGAGTTAAAGTCTTCGTTGTCTAAGGTTTCTGTTGTTGTCGTTTTTGTGTGGTAATTAAGGCATAGGGCAGTTGACTAATGTTAATAATATACCACAATAGTTACAGTCAAGAGGGACTAATGTTGAAAATATACCATCTATGTTATTCTAGGTAATTTGTTGTGGTAGGAATGTAGGATTATTAAGAGTAAATTATAAGTAAAGTTCATGTAGGTTTGAATTAAGAAAATTAGTACACATTTTATTGTAGAAGAGTTCAGGCAGTAATGTAGTAAAAAGTAGAGTATTTAAGATTTTTTTTAAATAGTAGCAAGTCTAGAAAGAGAAGGTAAGTACATAAGTGAGTGATTAGTGTGCACATGGACTTTCAGTGATATTCAAGAGGAAGCAGTGTAGTGTTTTATTTTTTTATTTTATTTAATTTTGAAGGACTGCCATGGACATCCTAAATATTTTTTTTTACTATGGAGTGATTGTTGGATGGTGTTCTCCAGCCATGGATGAGAAACCATATCCAACTTGTGGGGTGAAGTGAACGGAGGTAATTTAACCTAGAAGAAGGCTGGATGTGGGGATGCCTGCATCAAGAGTGGAAATGGTGTACTATGATCTCCAGGCCAATGGACTCTCACCAGAGAAGTGCTCATGGAGACAGGTTAAGGCACCTCCAGAAGAGAAGGCAAGTGGTTGTGTTTTTTTCATGATGGATAAGTGTACAGTAAGTAAGGTAAGGTAAGGTAAGGTTATGGAAATGTTTATGTTTTGCATTAAAGTCTGTTAGATATTAACTGTACTTTTTTTTTAATTGCATATCTGATGTATTAGTTGAAGTGTTATTTTTTTTTTATAAAATTTTAAATGTAATGTTTTGTCTGTGTGTTGAGGTGATGTTGTGTTGCTTATAGGAGGTACTAGATTATTGTAAAGAGGTGTTGTTGTCAGTGTTGTTTTGAAGTGATTTGTTGTTATTTGATTGGACGCAGTTTCTGGAAAATAGTTAATGTCGTTGAGGTTATTTTTGAGAGTTTTTGTTAGAGTTAGGTATACGCCTACTGTGGAAGGATTTTAGGGGTTTGGGTATTGCCTTATTGTTTGAAGAAGAAGTATGGAGATTTCAGGACTCAAGGAGCCGCGAAGAGGCTAAGTACCTGGTGGTGTGGCGAGAAGGTTCGCCACTGTGTGGAAGTTTACGGGCTTCGTGAACCAAGTTCCCTCTCTCTTCCTTGATAGGTTTCGGTCCAAATAATTCCTAACCTATTTGTTAATCCTTTATTTGTCTGTTGGGTGGGAAGTTGATAGTTTTGCCTGAACTTTTAAATGTTTGATTGATTTTTGGATTTGTGTTTAATTTGGTTTCTAGCAATTGCGTGTTAAGTGAGAATGTGTAAGATAATTTTGTTTTGCTTTGTGTTGAATTTATTTTGAGAATTTGAATTGAGAGGCCACAGTAGTAACCACCACCTCCAGTATTAACTGGTATAAAGGCTGTTTTGGTTAAACGTTTTTGTTGATGTGTGGCAAGATTGTGTTTCAGGTAAAGAAAATGGAGTGTGGTGACTTTTGTACCAGTGCATCTTAATGAAGGAGAGTTTGGAGATGGCGGCTACTGCCCTGAAACCACCCATGATGTGCTTTGTCAAGATATCGAAATTGAACAGTGGAGGAGTCACATTTAATCGACTGCTTCTTTCATCAAGCTCACCGCTTCAAAACAGAAATTTATGAAATTTTTAACATTGTACACCACACCACACTGTACATAAAAAAATTAAAACTTTGTTAATGCATGGGTAATGGCCAACAGTTGTACCGTTCGAGTGGGGTAAAATTGTGAGTTACCCCTGATGTTAGCTCGTGATCCACAAGCACCCGTACGAGTAAATAATGATGCTGTAACATTTGTTAAATGAATTAATGGAATTGTTAACGAGAAGTTAATTTATTTTATACTGAGATAGGTCGAGGGTGGCTTGCGAGGTCGCAAGCTTTCATGAATGTTAGGTAGTATCACGACGCTAATTTTCGGGCTTTTAATTTTAATTTTGTTTTTTCTTCTCATCCATACTCGAAATAGAAAGTTATTTTGGTTTGTATTTTTAAAGAGTATTCAGTTCTTGGCAAGTATTTGCTTTACTTTTAGGATTATGAAAATCTAGAGTGTTCTCTGACAGTCACTCATGAGTTTAATTTAGTTCATTGTTCCTGGTAGGCTGCAGAGTTTGTTGCCACTGCAGTGCTTGTAGATTACTTCGCGGGCAGTGTCCCGGTAGTGTGATAGGCCGATGGCCTTGTGTTAGGTAATAGGCAGGAGTGAGGTGTGATGATGGATATTTTGGTGTTGCCAGGCGGTCATGTGTTGTAGGTCCTTTCGGTACCTTTGGCGTGCGGCGGCCTTCCATGGGGCACTGGACGCCTGTGTCAAAACTCCCCCACTCCCCTGTCCCACATTAACAGCTGATGTAGGGCAGATGCACGGGCAAGAAGTGCACTACACCACATTTCTGGCGTTCTGCTCTCTGACAGTCCCCCCACCCGTGACGTCAAACGTCGCTGACGAGTGAATGCCCTGTGGGACAGATAGGGTAGATGTTGCGCTAATCTGGAATGGTCGCTGCTGACCATTCCAGGAAGGTAAATCATGGAAGGTTCTCAACGGCACAACCTGTAGTTATAAATACCTGCCAGCCATGTTTTGGCGGAACATTTTGTACAGCTTTTTCGTGATGGACTTTGGCATGAGACTTTTGCATCAGCTTTTTCAGGATTTCTTTTGTACGACTTTATGTGGAATTCTTTTGTAAAGCTTTTTGAAGACTTCTCGGTTGGTCGTTATCAGACTTTTGCGAACATGGCGATGAGCTGATGGGCAAAGCGTAAGTCTAAAGGGTCGGAAATTTTAATGGCAGGACTTAAGTTTGGTTAGTTTTGTTTATTATAGATTTTATTTCGGTTAGTTATTTAACTTCTAAATTTTACTATGGAACAAGAAGTCTCCGTAGCCCTGAGATGGATGAGACTTCGCTGGACAGGAACATCAAAATGATAAGTATTATTTCTTGTTATTATTTTAATATTAATTATTACTAATTCTCTTTTAGCGTTCGTGTTCGGTATTGGTTATAATAGTTGTGGATTCCCTTTCGCATGTATATTTTGTTGGCCAGTACAATCGCAGTCTATTAAATGTTGAAGAGTAATATAATGATTTCGGTATTGTTTTGTAATGCCAGAAATCACTTTACTGTGCAGTATCATCTCTTAATGTAATACCTGTATGTTCAACACATCCTAATAACATCTACTCATAGTTTTAAGTTTTTAAACATTTTCCAAATAGTAATTTATTTCGAATAACAATAAAGTAATTTATTTTTGTGTAATATTTTATTTTAATTTTTGTAATAAACTCCAATTATTTGAATTCATTCTTTTATTTAAAGTAGTCGCGAACTGTAGTCCTCTTTAACATTAATTGATAGCCTCTAATTGCGGAACATGTAGCTTTATTTATAGATGATTATTGGTGACAAGCAAATGTGCGATACAAGAAAGAAGACACGACCCGTATTGGGATGTTAGTCTATGTTTGATCTTCAGTACCCTTCGCAATAGATAGTTTGCCAAGCGGAAATTATTATTTTGTTTCAGTTATTTTGTTGTGCTCTACCATACAATACTTTATGTGGCTAGGCTACAAGGTGGAAATTCTGTCTTTAAAAGTGTTTGTTTGTTTTTATTTTACTTAAAGAGCTATGTACCATTTGTGTTTATGCCCCCCAGTGCTGGTTTAATAATTACAGAGTTTATTTTATCTTTATTGCTTATCGTTATCGTTCAGTCAAAGGCTTGTTTTATTTACTTGTGATGTTTATTTGCTTTCCGCCTCAATAGTCTTGCATAGCTTAATAATTCAGATATACTTACATTCCCCAGTTTACATCTCATTTTACAGTTAACACTTTAGCTACAAACCAGGAGTAACATAACTATCAACGCAACAACACTGGCTAACTCCACATCTGTTTTAACTATGTATTATTTTTAACTTTATTTTAATATGGTCCTAACTCCTGACAACATAGAAATCAGATACATAATACTGCTGCACAATAAAGCCACAGATAATGGGACAAAACATATTTGATTAATGTCTGATCTCTGGACTCCCCCTTGTTGATTAGAAGGGTGTGATTCTGTATAAGATGTGTGCTTAATTTTGTGTAGTTAAATTGATTTATTTAACTACATTATTTATGCAGTGAAACAAAATGAACTTAAAAACAGTTAAATACAGGGTTACCATATTCATGTTAACTTAGAGTTAAACAATACAGGGGTGAAGCGAGCCTTAAATAATATGCATAACTCTCTGTATTACTAGGAAAACATTTTATTGTGTAAGCTAGTCTCTCGACTAAGTAACCCTCATAAATCACTTGTAAAGGTACTGATGCTGGATGATGTGGAGACAAGTTTGACTCATAAACTGCACGACAAAGGTTCAGTGCCTCAGTTAGCAATTCTGATTCTGTTGTCAAAGATTTTCAGACTTGCTCTATGCTTATACAAAAAAATTAAATAAATGGTTGGGCTATATCATTCCCATATCACACTTGAAGACAGGTTACCTAAGAAACATTCAGCAAAATAAATATAGTAAAGTGCCTCTTCTAACCAGTTTGTATAAACATTTGTGTGTTCAATGAAACTAATCTCTTGTAGAATATATTGAAACGTAAATGTAAATTGGCATGTTTTCAGCCTGAAGGAGTTTCAGGGTTTGACGATATTGGGCTGACATCCTACAGAGCCAGTGACTCTACCAAAAGGGTACAATTGTCTCTATGGAGGTGATATGAGATGGCGATGAATCAAGCAGCATGTGGCTCTACCAAAGGAAGACAATTTGTCTTTGCAGCAGTAGTATGAGATGGCAATAGACCCAGCAACAGAATTCAAAGTTTGCAGAGGGTGAGAGACTCCGTGAAAACCACTAACAATATCTTTCTGGTTTTCCTTTCCGGAAAATACAACTAGGAACCATCCACCAAAAAGAAGAAGTAGCTTATTTAAGGAAATATACTGCTAGAAGTTGAAAAATGAGAAATATTTTAACATAATATATGCAAACCCTGATATCCCTGCAAAAAGAAAAAAATAACATAGAGTAGCATAAAAGGATTTAGGTAAAAATTAATTCAAATAACGAAAACCGTTATCCGCTGAAAATAAAAACACAAATAAACGCAGCAAGCAAATTGATTAGTAGATTGCTGGAAAAGGAGAACTGCATACAAATTACAAAGAATCTGTAAGAATGCATTGAGAATATGTTCCCAATAAACACACTTCCTCCGTTGTACGTATATAAAACGTCTATATATCCCATTTGAGGTTTACGTATTTTGTGTATATACTATATACGTCGAATTTATATCCATTGTGTACATTATAATGTGAAAGTTATGTCACTGTATTTATATTAATGTGTAGACATATAATGTATGTACATTATATGTATTATTAATATACATATAATTTAGCTCCAGTTAGTTATGTATAATATATGTACACATAAGATAATTTATTTATGTTTACTGATGGAAGTAAAATTAACGTATAAGAGACATTTTAAATAAGCATGTAAATAACATATATAAAACATCCACATTTATATATAGATTTGACATCTCTTCAGCACCAAATATTTATGTATACACATTAATATATAATCTACATATGTAAGAAATTTGATGTCATTTTATCAACAGATAAAAAATGTCAATATTTTTATAAATAGTTTACATACTCTTATCGCCACATGTATATTTGTGAACATATTATCTACATATATCGGACATTTAAATCAACATTTTACCAACATATAAGAAATGTGTACATTTACATAGCATTCAGATCTCTTCAGTACCAAATATTAATGTACATACATTTATGTATAATTTACATATATCATACATTCGATATCATCATTATACCAACAGATACAAAATGTCTACATATGTATGTATTGTTTACATACACTTCAGCTCTAATTGTTAATATGTAAACATGACCGTATTATTTACTTTTACGTCAGAATCTTTACATCAACATTTTACGAACAGATAAGAAATGTCTACAATTTATTACATAGGTTACATACACTTTACCAACAGATAATAAATATCTGCAATTTAATGTATAGTTTACATACATTTCAGCACCAATTGTTAAAGCCTATTCATGGACGTACTGTTTACGTATATCGGACCATGCGAAAGCAACTGGAATATGACGTCGCAGTCCTGCTTTTCTTTTCACTGAATATCCGTAGCAAATCCTTCATGTAGATTTGTTCGTGTTCCTCAAGAAATATTAAATCGGCGTGACCTACATCATGGCAAGGAGTAAAAACAGTACCTTGTGCACATTCCCTGTATCCCTCGAATTGGACATTGAAAATCATCATTTTGCTATCAGATAAAAATGTGTAAATTTTACTTATGGAGTACGCATTTCATCACCAATTATTTTTATGTACCGGTACCTATTTTCGTGAACGTATCTACATTCAGACAAAACATGTGTACTTTTTAGTGTATAGTTTATGTAGCCAACATTTCAGCGCCAGATATTGATGTTTATTTGAGTATATGTCATGTACATATGATAAATTTTATTCATTTCACCAACAGATAATGTCTACATTTGATGTGTAATTTATATACACTTCACCACCATTTCTAAAACTAGGCTATATTTGAGAAAGAATAATACAGTGAACCCTCGATAACTCAGACCTCGATGTCCCGGACGTCGGATAACTCGGACAGAATTTAAAAAAACAAAATTAATTTTAATTAAATTATTTTTTTTTGTCAAAATCATAAGAAATTGTGTGTGCATAATTTAAATCCATCACGTTTTATTTAAAAACAGTATTAAGCTTTAAAAGTAGTTGCTCATCGCTACGTAGCCTTTAATAATCCCACTGGCAAGTTCCGTGTGGTTAAATGTTGCTAGCGAGGCGCGCGAGTAGAGATGCAACTCAGTAAACGCGCGAGTGGAGATGTAACTCAGCAGGCAGAGCTCCCTTCTTTATCTTTCCTCCCTCTTCACCGCGCGAACCAGACACGCATGTGCGTCATAAAAAACATTTCAGTATGATGCTGGTGAATTGGACGGTAACTACAGGTAACAATGACACCTAAAGGGAAATTTATTTTGTAGTGGTATGTGCGATAAATTCAAGATTGCAAAACAATTTGTTCCGGACATTAATAAAAAAAAAACTTAAAAGCCATTGGTTTGCAGTGCAATGTAGGCAAGGTGGTGAGAGGATTTTACGGCCCTTTAACGACGTTTTACAAGCCGATGAGGGTGAAGTGAGGTCAGAGGTGAAAGAACAACACAACATCCATGTCCGAGCAAGGATTCGAACCCAGTGCCTCTCGTAACGTAAACTGGCGCCCAATCCACTACGCTACAAGCCGGCGCGATATCGAAAAAAAGCAAGGCTTAATAAATTATAAAAAAGGGTATGGCGGGAGCAGAAAGGGGCATTTGCCCGGGCCGCACATTCTTGATGGCCTCGCTTTTGAAAAAGTTAAATGATTAAAATGAATGGACTTTTATTGAGTTCCCGTTAATGTTGATGGTACCGGTATCTGTGAAATTTATTTTAAGTATAAAGTGTGTGTAAAGACGTCACTGATCTGTGACGACGCAGCTAGTATGAAGGGAGGCCTACAAGCGCACATTATCACTTCAACCACGGCCGTGACTTCAACTAAACAAAAAAAAAAAGGAGGAAAGGTAGACTGAGATTTACGTTGCTCCTGGCCTCGTATTCTAACAAAGAGGCCCTGGAAAAAAAATAAACAAAATCTCGTAGAAAACAAGCAGTGAGCACTTTTTAACGTAAACATATTGTGAGTTGCGTGTGGTCATGTGCGGTGTTTGTATTACTGTTGAGACTGTATAGGTTGACCTTGACTACTTCCGCTCGCGCTCTACCACCCTAGATTATCTCACACACACGCACATACACACGCACGCACAGACTGTCACCAGCCAGACGAGAGAAGGGGGTGAGAACTTTCATGCGGTAGAAGGGTGCCTTGGTGGCAGCTTCTAGCAAGATAAAAAAGTTCAGCCAAAAGTAGCATAAAATAAAAAAAAAAAGAATCTGCCGGCCCAGGTTGTTTGACATTCTTTATTTTATAGTTCTCCCGTTATAGTGATAATTTCCTCACTACCCCCTCCTGTAAATTGATACGTACAAAGCAGTATATATTGCCGCCTCTTGCTGATAGAAATGATAGCATACTGATTTCCTCACGTTTCTTGTGATTAATGACTGATTACCCCTCCTCTCCGGACGCCCCTCGATAACACGGACAAATCGTAACTCGGACAGCTTCTCACCCCTTTTAGTCCGAGTTATCGAGGGTTCAGTGTATACATATTATAGACATTTTGAAATCAACATTTTAACATGATAATTTTAAACCTATTATTTTGTGAGCGAATTACCTATATATTTCATACATTCTGAAATCAACGTTTTCACCAAGATCTTTAGCGCCAATTAGTGATGCTAGTTTGACCCAATTTTATCGGCTGATGCAACACGGCAATCTGAGAGCATTTTAGCGTCAAGGGCAGCAAGCAACATGCTCCCACCCGCGTGCCTTCCTTTGGTTCAAAATATTTTTACTGCCATATGTTATTTACGAGCGTTTGAAGAGCAATCAAATATTGAAGTGTTTGGATTTACATCAGTTGGTAAGTAAGATAGCATTTGTATTAAATATATTAAATTGCAGGTAATCGCAGGTGAAGATAAATAATATAGACTATATTTTCCTTGTCAGTAAATATAACTTTAGTGTTATGTACTGCAGGCATTTAGTTTCATATATCGCTTGTTTCTATGTACCTTATATACTCGCTAACAAACCATAACTGACCTGGTTGTAAGTCAAATATACATGTGTATTACATTGTTGGATCTATTGACAACTTTTGTATCTAACAGCATGTATGCAGATATTGTATTTGTCATATGTAATATGTACCTGAATTGACAAGTTCGACACCATAGAACAGCAGTTCACTTTCGGTCTATGGAACGCAACTTAATAAAGAAATAAAAAACTCCCGATCATAACAAATTTTCCTCTCGACGTTAAACAATCCCCACGTGGTGCGAGCACGTGCGTAATAATTCAGGGTGGCGAGCGACCAAGAAAACCGGGACAAATCAGGGAATTTAAGACGTCTGGAGAAGTAAGGGAATTCTCTAAACAAAACCGGGAATTTCCAAATTTAGTAAACGAACATTTCCGCGAACACAACGTACCATTTTCTTGGTACATGTACTAATTTTCTAGTTCCATAATATATTTTCGTACCAATATTACAGTTGTGCGGACTGGTGGATTTGACGCGTTGTACCAGTTTTTCGCCTCAAATACGATTTTGTTTGGCGTTTTGTACCAGAATTTTCAGTGGTCCCCGCCATTGTTGCCAGACCAATGGTTTCATTGACAATGTGTTGTGATGTTTTCAAGTTTCTGCAGTGGTAAAAAATTACTCTCTCGTGGTGTTTCTTGAGTACTGTTTGCCAAATGCAGTAAATTTTAATGAATTTTTAGTTAATAATGTGGGTTTTAAACAGTTGTGGTGTTCTTCCCGAGATTTCGTAGTAGAAATTGACGGCGTGGACTTGGCAACATAGGATTCTCAGTTTGCTTTTGTTCTTACCATGCTGCATGCTGTTACGTTCGTTAATCATTGTCTGTTGTTTATTGTTTATTTGCCTTGGCGCGAATTTTTTTGGCTATGGTTAGTGCGAATATTAATATCTTCAGAACATGTCTGAATTCCCTGGATTTACATTTAAATTTTATTCTATCTACCGTACCGCATAATGGAGGAACCGACTGAACTTTTTGGCTCGTACAGTGATAAAGGTGTGCCAAAAAGTTACAGCATAACGTGATCTTGTGTGTGTTTATGAAAATGGCTACGTGCATTAAAAACATCTGGAAATGTATGTTCAATGAGTGTTATTTCCACAACGTAATTAATTGAGGGAAAACAGTCATGACAGGAAGAAACAGGCTGTATTGGTTAACCGATCCTTTAACTATTAAATGAATTGCGAAGATCCTGGTGATACTGCTAGGTGCAATTCGTGCAGTGTTAATTTTCTTTAAGCAACATGGGCTGACGTTCTGTTATGAGCCACATTGAAGGCAGAAAACCTTAAGTAGGCTGGGAGTTTAAACTGTGAAGGTAGGCCTAAATGCTTTTTTTCAAATCTGTACCATGTGAAACAACAATGCTTCCAGATTAGTGTCACAGCAAAGAAACTTCAGTTACAGCGAGATAAGATAGGTTTTTATATCACATTTGGTCTTGCATCATTTTTTATGGATGAAATGAGTTAATTACTAGAGGGGAAGAAAGTTGTTGTTTGTTTCGACTGTCGATCCCACAACACAGTTCACACATTGCATCAGAAAGTAGTTCGCCTCACATACATGTTATTAAGGCTAACCGGTAGGTACACATCCGGTACAAGTTAACTATAGAGTTGTTTGTCAGACTCTGGCCGTGTGACTAGCCCTCACATGACCAGTATTTCCATGTGGTCATATCCTGTTTGTTCAACGTGTACTGCCTCGTGACCAAGTCAGTAAATACCAGTTATATCAGTCCAGTAAAAAGAATACTGAATCGTGCGGCCAAGTTGAGGCGAGGGGTGTAGAGGAGTATGTCCGCTTGGTAACTATTGCCAACGCCCAGAGAGTGGAGGGAGAGATCCAGTTATTACAAGCACCACACCCAACTCAGTATGTATGGAGGCAGCCATATTGAAGACGCCATCATTCTGCAGGGAGACCTACGAGACTTCATACGTCGTACTGCCTGAGAAGGAACTCCTGTGTGTCCTGCTATCCGACTCGCTACTCTACATGATTAGTTATGAATCTGTTCATATTGAGTTTATTAATATTGCTAGGGAATTCAGCTTCTCCCAGTGATTGTAAGTAGAGTCATACTTACCGCTTGTAATTGCTTTTGCTTTAGAGATATTAAACTTGCATGTTAAAACTTTATTCTTTTATTCAAATATTAGTTAAATTCTTATTTATCTTAATGTAGTATGAAGGATAGGTGCTACATATGGTGGCAGCGTTTTGGATCCACACCAGAGTGCTGTGGACATAACCCACTCCGAAGGGTTTTTAGGGAATTGTAGGGTATTTAGGACCTTTTACGAATTTCCCCAATTTTGGGAATTTTAGGGACTTAAAAAATTTCCCCGTGTTATCACGAATTCCGCAAAGTTTTTAGAGTTTTCTTAAGAGATTTTTGTACGAGTTGAATTAATTTGATTGCGTAATTTGTAATGAACGCACGTAACGAAGTTGTAATTGATCTTGCCAATGTTGCAGAGTGGCAACATTTACAGTGTCCCGCATAGTGAGCATAACAGTTAATAAGAAAAATCAAATATTTCGCGAACGTGGAGACCTCCAGGACTATAATGAACATGTGCATTGTAAAAGTGCTTATCGTTTTGACGTAGCTTACGTATATGGTCCTGCAGCTGAAAGAAAAACTGGTTCAGTAGATTGTGACGTTAGTTTAAAGGACATGAATCCATTTACCTGGGTGAGGGTAAAAAAGTAGAGAAACTTATTTAGATTCAGCACCACTCTTGTGTTGTACACTACAGATACATTAGTACGTCATGCTAAAAATATTATTCGGTGGAGGAAGTAGACGACAACAAGGCAAAGTGACCGAGTTTACAGTAATTTCAATATTTGTTTATGCTGCAACTTGTGCAGATGCATTAAAGGGGTTAGAAGATTATTCACATAATTTAATTCATAAATTTTTCTGTAAACACACCAAGTTTAATTTGTCAACAGTTGAACCATTTCGCGAGAAATTAAAAGCCCTTAAGACATATTCAGGTTTAGAGATTGCATTTAAAGGTAGACCTAAGAGCTCATTTCCAACACCCGCTTATAAGTTGTAAGAGTACGAGTACTCGACAGGACGTGTTGTTTTGGAAGTAGAAGTAAGAATAGTACAACGTTTTATTCCTAGAGATCGTTTTTACCAAGAATTTGAAATTGAAAGGCTTGATACTGATTTTCAAATAAGTGGTCCGATAGAACGAGCCGCTGCAAGTAGTCAAAATATAGATGGTAGCATAACATTTAAACCACCTAGGTCGTTACCAATAAATATTCAAAATAAAATGGTAGAAAGAACAACGAACCCAGTTAAACCAGTATCAGTTGAAAACAAACCTGAGAATAAAACTGAGTACAATATTCCAAAAAAACTAACGCAAGATAGGAAAACGTGGATTACTTTGTCGCAGTCAGACGAGTAACATAATAATAAATTGTAAACAAAAATAAAAATTGAGCTCACTATGATGGATGCTAAAGGCCAAGGAAGTGTGCAAGGTCCACAGAGTAATATTTGTACAAAAGATTTGTCAGTAGTCTCACTAGTTGAAAAATGGTCGGGTGAGAAAGGTTCCTTGCCTATACACGAATTTTTAGAGTGTGTCGAAAGTTCTGCCAGCTTGGGTAACTGGTCAGACAGTCATAAAGTAAGGTTAGCTAAAATGTAGCTAAGAGGTCTAGCAGCACGCTTTGTAGCCACTTGTCCCAGATTAAAAGGTGATATAACGTTTAAAATTCTGAAAGAGGAATTAACTAAGCGGTTCAAGGAATGCCAGCCTTTGCCATTTTATTATTATATGTTAAATAACGTGAAACAAAAACATGGTGAAGATGTACAGACTTTTGCTGATAGATGTCGAAAGTTATACGAGAAAACTTTACACAAATTAGATAATGCTGAAAGTCAAGAGATTTTAGAACGTGAAGCCGATCATAGGTTATTAGCAGCTTTTACAGACGAATTATTAGGTAATGTAGGGCTTCAAGTAAGATATAAGATGCCGCAAACCATGGAGGAAGCGGAACATTTAGCTATTGCACTAGAAATGACAGAAACTCATCAGGAACGCAAAGTTAGGTTTGAAGATCCGCTAAAGAAGAAGAAAGTGTTTAATATAGTCTCCAAGCAAACAAGTTTGGCGCGGGGTTACGTGAATCGTAGCTGTGGCTATGGAATACCGTTTAGCTCGTGTTACCGTGGTTCGTTTGGTAATGGTAGTAGTGTAATTCGGGAGCAGGGTGTAGTACTCCCAAGAACACAAGTTTTTCCGACAGATAACAGTATAGCAATGTGAGATGTTATAACTGTGGTAAATTCGGGCATATATCTAGAGATTGCCAAAATTCAGTAAATAGTCAGTCGCGACAATCCCATGGTCCTAGGAACCCAGGGAACGTCAATGTTAGCAGTACTCCAGAGAAACTTGTTGGTGGTCGCCCAAACGCACAAAGCCGTGTGTCAACCCCGGGCACCACGCGGCAGTAATTACGGTAATAGGGGGAAAGGAGACTGTTGTAACTTTTCTTGTCGAAGGCCAGTCTCACTCGTTCTTGTTCGACACAGGATCCGATGTTTCTCTTGTTCGACCTAGAATCAGCATTAGTGAAGTCAATGAATCTCGGTTAGGAGCGAAAGACGTAACTGGAGATGCGCTCCAGATCCCAGGTACCTAAAATATCGATGTGTGGGTTAACGGAGAACGCTATCCACACCAGTTTGTAGTTAGTATGTCAGAGCTACCATATCCAGGTATTCTGACTTTCTTAGACTGTATGATGCCAGAATAGATTTAAAAGAACATAAATTATTTCTTAAAAAAACAAATGAAGTAGAGTTTTATAATACATGTAAACAAGATATTAATAGTGACTGGAAACGAGATGGGAATCTGATCAACTCCGAACTCGTATCTGATGTGTCACAAGAACCAGAATATCATGAAGTTAGATTAATACATAACACAATTCTGCCACCAAAGTCTGAAAGTATCGCGGATGTTGCATTGCACGTGGCGAGTTGGGACGCTGACTCAAAAACACTTCTGATAGAATCGGCATTGACGAATGTTCCGGGCATCCGCGTTGCAAGGGCAGTATGTAATTTAAATCTTACCGATAAGAGCCTCGATCATTCGGAGGTACGTAGTGTGAGCAATACGGCTAATATCGTTACAGGGACGAAGATTGGGCAACACAGTGAGACGAGTTTAGTGAACGGTGTGAACGACCGTCAGGGTACTTGTGTGTGCGAAGAATCGGTGCTCATGAGGGTGGGTGCTAGTAATGTTATCCCCTTTGTTACGGGTCAAAGGGATGCGTCTCAGTGCATCACACTTCATCGCGATCATGTCAAAGGAGGCAAGAGGACTATACGTCCTGGTGGGCGTGCAGAAGATGAAGGTCCGGTTGTCGTGGGTGGGCTAGCCGAAGAGACCGTTTACAGGGTCGGTCTAGTAGCTGAGGACTGTCATGTGCCTCAGACAGTGTTTAAAAGAGTAACAGCACTGGTCAAAATCATGAACATTAGTAAAGAGACGCTCGTTGTGCCAAAGGGTACATTGGTAGGATATGCCGCACTTGTATCTGAGATTGCTGGAGTACTATTTGTGAAAAGTAGCATACCCCGTAGATCCAAATGTTGTTGTGTTAATTGTGCTGTCTCGGAACCGAGTGCATCAGAGTTATTGTTGCCAAAAAATTATGTAGAACCACGGAGAAAAATCAACGCAACTGTCTTTGGAAATTTGAGTATGAGTTCGCTTCAATGCTCTAAAGCTTGTAAAATCCCCTCGAGCCAAGTTGTGTGTTGTGTTGCATGTAGTGCATTTTGCGAGGTCACGGAACAGGGCAATTTGTGTCGCTGTTGTCCACACCTCCCCAGAGTTGATAATGCTGTTGAGTCAGGTGAGATAGTTCTGAGACAGGGAAACCGCGAATCCTGCAGAAATTGGCCAAATAGCTCAAATAGTGAAACTGCGAAGAGCAGAAATTATGGGAAACGCGAGATATTTCGTGAAGTACGTGATGATAGAAGTTGTTTAAAATATGTTGAGAGCAAGGTACCAAGTTCATGTAAAATTAGAGATGATCATCAACTACAAGGCAAATGTCATGACAATATATGTGTTGAAACCGGTAATAATAATATTTATGAGGATTATAATGAGGAGAATAGTGAATGTAGAAAATCGTCGAGTTGTGTAAGTTGTTCAGTTGTTAGGAGAAATATATTGTCTATTTTAAGGCGATAGAGGAGATAGTGAGAAATAAGTTGAAACATTTAAAGAAGGCTGATTTTGAAATAATGTTCCCAGTGTTAATGAAATTTTCAAACATATTCTAGTTAGAAGGAAGTTTGAATTTTGGATGTACGAGCTTATTAAAGCATAAAATAGATACAGGAGAGGCCAGCCCAATTAAGTTAAATTTATATAGAGTTCCTCATGCGTTGAAACCAGTAATAGCAGAGCAAGTAAATGATATGTTAGATAAAGGAATAAATTTCAGAGAGTAAATCACCGTGGCAGTTTCCAGTTGTTACAGTAAAGCAAAGAAACAAAGATGGATCAATTAAGTCGAGATTCTGTATTGACTTCCGGCGTCTAATCTATTTGACACGTAAAGACCCGTGAGAATTACGTCCTAACAGACTTATTAGGGATGGAGTGTTTAGTATACCTTGATGATGATATAATTTTTAGCAATACAATAAAGGAGCATGCAGAGAGAATGAATAAAGTATTAAGTAGAATAGAAGAGGCCAATTTGAAAATTCATCCCAGTAAATGTTTATTTGTAAAAGACAGCGTAGAGTACTTAGGTCATGTTGTAAGTTTGCGTGGAGTCGAACCAAATTCTAAGAATTTAAAAGCAATTTAAGAACTTCCCAGACCAAAGAACGTAAATGAAGTGAGATCAGTAGTAGGTTCATTTCAATATTATAGAAAGTTTGTTACGCAGTTTGCCGAATTGGCAAGACCCTTAACTAAACTGACAAAGAAGGAAGAACCATTTCATTGGGGTTCAGAACAAGAAGAAGCATTCAAATCATTGAAAGAAAAGTTAGTATCCTATCCAATTTTAATATATCCAAATTTTTCACAAATATTTATAGTGAGTACAGATGCTAGTAATTATGCTATTGGCGCAGTTTGTTCTCAGATAAAAGATGGTCAGGAGAAACGAATTGTGTATGCCAGTAGAAAACTGAATAAGACCGAGTTAAATTATAGTACGACAGAAAAGGAATTATGTGCCTTAGTTTTTGCAACAAAGTATTTTAGAGCTTATGTATATGGTAGGAAATTTAAGGTCGTGACAGATCATGCAGCGATAAAATGATTGTTAAATTTAAAAGATCCGAGTTCAAGATTGACTAGATGGGCATTGAGATTGTCAGAATTTCAATATGAAGTAGAACACAAACCGGGTAAAAAGCACCTTAATGCAGGTTGTTTATCAAGAATGGTAAATACAGTAAACACAGATATTATTTCAAGTGACGTCACTGTAAAGGAACAGAATAATGATAAAGTATGTCAGGAGATAATTAAAGAAAACAGGGAAGAATATGTTAAAGATGATAGAGGTATTTTATGTAAGAAAGAAGGACATAGAAATTTAATTGTAGTACCTATGAGTCTTGTTTCTAAAGTATTCGAACATCACCATATAACTCCATTTTCAGCTCACCAAGGAGTAAAACGTTCTCAGAATTTGCTTAGTACAATATACTGGTGGCCTAGTTTGAAGAAAGACGTAAAAGGATATATTTTAAAGTGTGAAGATTGTGTACATAGGAAAAGTAATAAGGCAGTAAGTGCTCCGTTAGGTTCCTTACCAGAAGTATCATATCCATTTCAATTTTTGTCAAGAAACGTACCTGATTTACGACTGCATAAATAATTATAAATACTGTATAATGTGATATTGTGCTGGACTCTCATGTCTTATAAATTTCTTCCCACAGTTCTACACAGTTCTATTCTTATTCATTTCGCTGTTGTTCATATTGACTGAACTATCAAATGCAACAAAATAGGACTTTCAACAATTCAATTAATTTTAAAATTTATGCAAAGGATATTATTTTAATTAAATACTGGATTAAAGTAATATATTTTAAATACTTTCGCCACCTCTAAAAATAACAAAATCTGCATGGTTATAGTTGGTCTACTTGGGTACCACAAGTTAACATGGTTATCACGTTTAAAGCACTGTACTGGATCTTCTCAGGAAATGTGGGAAATATACTGGAAATAAAAAATTACACTTTTGCTGGACACCCTGCCATTTGTAGTCAATGTGGAATAATTTTATACATATTATGGTTGTATAGTAAACTTCTTTTATGTATTTTCTATAGACGTATATTTTACTTTTGATATAAATACTGAATATGTATTTCTAACGTTTATTCTGTTTAGTTATGTACATTGTATACATAATTTACACGTTTTATTGATGTATTTCAGTGAAACTTTTAAGCGTAATATTGACCTAGCTGGTATGTACATAATACGCAAATTTTATGTTCCTGAATGTCCTCATGGATATATAATATATACCAATTTGTAGTCAATATGGACTAATTTTATACATATTATGGTTTTATAGTAAACTTCTTTTATACATTCTATAGACGTACATTTTACTTTTGATATACACACTAAACATGTATTTCTAATTAGATTCAGTTTCTTAGACGTACTCTATTGCAAAATTGAATGACTGTCAAAGAAAACTAAACAAATAAAAGAAAACCATAAAATAAGCAGAGTATGCTTAGTCAGCATAACATGAAATTCCAAGATGGAATCGGGTCAGATAAAAACAAGGAACTAACAGATAATAAATGAAATTAATAACAAATAAAATAAAAAAACCAAATAACATGTGATACAACGATGAGACGAAACAACAAACACAGTAGATATCAGATACGAACCGAAAAATAACAAAAGAACACAACGAGTAGATGAGACAAAACGCAACAGATATCAGACATATACAGACAAGACAAATCACACAATGAAGAGACGAAACAAAACACAGTAGTTTTCCAGACAAACAGTGTTACGACGTTTTGGAAAATGGAATATGTTCCCATCATCAGGTAGACACACAGGGTTCAGTCGCACTCGTGTTCCTGAACCCTGTGTGTCTACCTGATGATGGGAACATATTCCATTTTCCAAAACGTCGTAACACTGTTTGTCTGGAAAACTACTGTGTTTTGTTTCGTCTCTTCATTGTGTGATTTGTCTTGTCTGTATATGTCTGATATCTGTTGCGTTTTGTCTCGTCTACTTGTTGTGTTCTTTTGTTATTTTTTTCGCACCAACATTTCTTCTTGGAAAATATTGCTGTTAATTTATTTAGGCATTTGTCAGTGCATTAAAAATGATCATCACACCCATTTACATTTTCTTAACCTGATGCCAATGTATCGGGCCAATACCATGCACGATACAAATACATTACAAAAATGGCTTAGTATCGCCTGATCCTGATATTACATATCGGTATTGGAACAATTCTATTTTTTACAGTACCGTGTTAAACAACACACAGAATGCCTCGACGAATAATACGAAAACCAGTTTAATGGTGTACAGACAATCTAGAATTTAATGTATTTCCTTTCTTCCAGCTTAGAAACTAATAAATTAATTAAGAAAGTTGGCTTTACCTTGTGCTCCACACAGCTAATCTTATAATCTGACTACAAAGAAGACAGAGCAAGTCTCCATCCTTTTAGTGAGGGTGTCAAAAAATTGAGATGGTTGGAAAGTATTAAGTGGGATGGTGCTTAAGTAAATAGCTGTGGGTTAGTCTATCTGTGCAAAGGGAAGTATTACTGCGCATTAACATTTCTGTTTTTATTACTATGTTTTGTCATTCTGCTTTTTTTAGATTGCTTAAGTGTCACATCATTTCAACAGTTTTGTAGGTTATTTGTCTAGTTGTATGGCATAAGGGTTTGTGTTTACAGGCAAGGTAGCAATAATAATAATATTAATAACAATAATTATAATTATTATTATAATTATTATCATTATCATTATTGTTATTATTATTATTATTATTATTTATTTATTTAGTATGTTTAAAGTGCCATCCAACAGTCTTGCAACCAGTAACAGGATGGCACTAAACAAATGACAAATACAAATACAGAAAACAAATATAGAAACACTGGATATACAATTAACAAAGGACATACAAATTAATACAGACATACAAAACAAAGGACTAGACAAGTACAACACACACTGACAGGACAACATGCCGCAAAACATTTAAAAAGAAAACAGAACTGAGACATACTTAATTAACCTTATTTAAAGTCCCAAACTCACAAATATTATTAAAACTTAATATACATCTGTTCATAAACTTTTTATTTTTAGATAATGCGAAAAAAAGATTCAAGTTTCTACTAATACGGTTAGGCACCTTTTAACGTGTATTGTTTATAATAGTTTGACAATCGAAATAATACAGAAAGGAGTTAATAAAAAATAGAGCATCATTAACTATCCTACGAGCATGTAAAGTGGTAGTCTTAAAATCAGTAAGAATATCCACATAACTGAAAGGTATGAGCAGTTCAGCGAATCTCATGTAAATAGTTTTAAATAATATATATTGTACTGACTCAATACGATTCGAGTCCGTGATGGTAATACTATTCCAAATAACAGAGCAGTGTTATAGCTTGGACCCAATCAAAGCATAGTAAAGGCTAATTAAGGAATCCGGAGAAGAAGCATTATAGGTCAGGAATTTTACCACCCTAGAGTACGATGAGCATTGGAGATTAAATTATCAACATGTGAATGAAAATAAAGTTTTCTATCTAATAATATTCCAAGATCATGTACATTATCATTATGTTTAATTTTGCAATTATTTACCAAATAGTCAAACTTTATAGGGTTAGTTTTACACGTAAATGTAATGCAGATAGTTTTATCATAATTTATATTCATACTATTATACTTGCACCACTTACGGACTTAGTCAATATCAGCTTGAAGTTTAATGAAATCAGTTATGTTACAAATTTTAGCAAATATTTTCAGGTCAACAGCATACAATAGGCAAACTAGCAAATTTTAATTGTTGTACACTATCATTACTTAACAGATTAAATAAAAGAGGGGACAAAGTGCCAGCTTGAGGGACACCAGAGGCTGCAAGAAAGGAAGAGGAAAAACATTCTTAACTTTGACAGTAAGAGTTCTGTCCATCAAATAGCTCTGAATCCATTTAATATACGCACAATCAAGACATAAAAAATCCAAAGTTCACACAATATGATGGAATGCTGACAAGTATAAAATGCTTTTTTTAGATCAAAATATGTAGCATCATATTGGCCTCTCGATATGACAGCACTATAAATTTCATTAATGTATTCAAATAAATTAGTTGTAGTATTTCTTTTATACTGAAAACCATGTTGACAATTGGATATTATATTCTTATAATGACAATTAATATGTATGTGTATTATTTTTTCCATTACTTTAGAAAATGTACACAGAAGCAAAATAGGCCTGTAGTTATTAAGAATATGTTTATCTCCTTTTTTGAAAACAGGAATTACATTAGCATGTTTCCACATGTTAGGAAAAATACCACAAGACAAACTAGTACTAATGACCTTAGTTAATATGGGGGCACATGTTTCAGCACAGGCTTTAGTTATAAAATCAGGGAAACTATCCGGTCCTGAAGATTCACTAGATTTAAGATTTTTGATAGATCAAAGTACTAAACTATTTTTGACTGTAGGAAAAGGTAAGTGAGTACAGTAAACCCTCGATAACTCGGACCTCGATGTCCTGGACTTCGGATAACTCGAACAGAATTTAAAAAAAAATTATAATAATTTTTAATTAATTATTTTTTGGTTAAAAGACATAAAAATTGTTTCTGCTGGATTTAAATTCATCACATTATATTTTAGAACAGTATTAAATTTTATAACGTAGTCGTCCATCGCTACTTAGCCTTTAATAAACCCACAGTAAATATCAGGCAAGCTCCGTGTAGTAAAATGTTGCTAGCGAGGTGTGTAACGCGCGAGTAAAGATGCAACGCAGCAGGCCGACCTCTCACTTCTTTATCTTTCCTCCCTCTTCGCCCTGCGAGCCAGGCACGCACGTGTGTCGTAAACAAATATTTCAGTGCGGTGCTTGTGAAATGATGGTAACTACAGGTTACAATGACACATAAATGGAAAATTATTTTGTTTTGGTATGTGCAATGAATTCAGGATTGCAAAACAAATTGGTCCGGACATTAAAAAGTAAATTTAAAAATCATTGCTTCGCATTGCGATGTAGAAAAATTGGTGAGAGGGTTTTACGCCCCTTTAACAACGATGTTTTCAAGAGCCGATGTGGGTGGTGAAAGAACAACACAACATCCATGCCCAAGCCGGAATTCAAACCCAAGGTCTCTCGCACAGTACACCGACACCTGACTAAGCTATGAAGGCCGGCGTGATGTAGAAAAAATTGTGACTTAGTCAATTTGATGGGATAAAAAAAGGGGGGGTTAGGCCTCACATTCTCACGTTTGAATAACAAATAAAAAATAAGAGTTATTATTTAAGATGACTGGGCTTTTATCAAGTTCCTAATAAACATTGAAAGTTGCTGTGAAATGTATTTAAAAGTGTAAGTGCTAATAAAGACGTCAATGATGTCCATTGCCGGGGTGAAAGCTATGACAGCGCAACCAACATGTCAGAAGTGTGAATGTCTACAAACGCACAGTATCATCACAACTTAAAAAAAAATGATTGAATGATACAAATCTGGAGCAAACGGTAAACAGATGGCACATTCAGTAGAGATCACGAGTGGTTATGAGAGGTGTAGAACTGCAAGAGCAAGACACAGCTAAAAAACAAAGCACATTTAACTAGTCAAAACAGTAATTTAGACAGTTGTCCAATACATTGCAATTCATGGTCTTAAACGCATTGTTTTTAACATTTTTCTAACTTGCTTTTGGTTGTTTCTGCTACCATTTAACTCTGTAGAACATGATTAAAATTTTATTGCTTTATAATATGACAATTAGTGTAAGAATACGGCTGTAAATTACGTGTTTTATGATGCAATTTACATACACAAAATTAAATTTTAAAATTTGTAGTGTTAAAAGTGACCCAGAAGGATTGATAATTACAGTACCATTTTTATTCGTGTATGCGAGGAAAATAATTTTTGTACCTTTGGAGCTTTGTAGGAAGGTAGAGTAACTATCAGGCTAGCAGCTGGCTGCTGCCTCTACGCTGTGACATACAGACATAAGGTATTTTTCAATGTAAATGTCTTGTGTGAGATGCATGTGGTCACGTGCAGTGTTTGTATTGCTGTTGTGATGAGACTGTACCGGTTGACCTTGACAACTTCCGCTCGCAACCTCCCTAGCTTATCTCCAAAGATCATTTCTTATCTCTCTCATACGTCCACGCACATTTGGCTGTCGCAAGCCAGACGAGAACTTTTATGTGATAGAAGGGTGCCTGGTGCCAGCTTCTAGCACAGAGATAAAAAAGGATCAGCCAGAAGTAGCATAAAATATAAATAAAGATCTGACTGCCCACATTGTTTGACATTCTTTTATAGTCCTCCATGTTAGCATTAATTTTCCCACTGCATGGTGGCTCTCCCATAACATGATACAATAGTTACGTACAAATCAGTATTTATTGCAGCCTCTTTTGCTTGTACAAATGACAGCGTACTAATTTCTTCGCGTTTCTTGTGATCAATAACTGATTACCCCACCTCCCCGGACGCCCCTCGATAACACGGACAAATCGTAACTCGGGCAGCTTCTTTCCCCTTTTAGTCTGAGTTATCGAGGGTTCACTGTACAAGAATCAGAGGTGAAATGTATATTGGAAGTTTGAGAAGGTATTTCATAGATCTCAGCAAAATGTTGTATTAAATTACCATTATTGAGAATGGTTAAATTAGGGTGGTGACCATCTTTGCCAAACCCTTTTATCAGCACTAATTTTGTTCTTCACCAATTTGCGCTGCGCAGAGAAATTTTAATGATTTTGTTCATCCTTTTGATTTTTATACTTTCTGTAAGGATTACCTTTTTTCTTAGTAAGCTTAATAAAAGCAGAGGAAAACCATATTCTATTAGCTATCAGGGTTAACGATATGTAAGTATCAATAATTTTTAAAGTGTTATTAGCCAAATATTCAACCATATGGTTAACATTATTCACATTAAAGATAGGATTCCAATCAAATATTTTTAGGGCGTGATAAAATGAGAGATAGTCACCTTCGCGGTAATCACAAGAAAAAAAGTAAGTGTTATAATACGTCAATTGTGAATCTTCAAGCTGATAGGAACATAAAATTGCAGGATGATATTCATCTTCACTAATCAAAGGATCAGGAGACCGCAAAACTTCAGTAATGTAACTATTAGAAAAGACTAGATCTAAGAGAGACTTATCTGGTTTAGTAAAGTTAAATTGTGTAAGATTAACGGTCAGTTTCACCAACGAAGTTTAACTTTGCCACAAAGCGAGATTAACAAAACTCAATGAAGAGCTAAACCTGAGTTTAAGTTACAGGTGTGTTCCACCAACAACACAGCGAGTTTATGTTACTATAGATTAGTTAAACTTGGCTGCACGATGGGTAGTGTGGGTTGAGTTACCTTAATTGTGCTGCAAATACCCAAACACTAGTCGGAAATTGCCGAATGTGAGTTTAGGAATTATTTCATTTGGAAACTTTGTTACAACGTTCTTGAGGGATAGGAGGGAGTGTTTGCATCATACGATCTAGGAGGGGGGGATACAGCTAGGGGACTAGGTACCCCTGGGTAAATTTGGGGCAAAGCCAGAATGAAAGACCAGGGGAAGATGATCCAGCAAATATAATTCACATAATTTTATTGCTGTAAAGGCTAATGTTTATCTACACACAATTGTTTAGTTATATTCATGTCTGTATATTTCTTGTTAACCTGAAAATACTAGACGTGAAACAGAACCTCATACACTGTAAAACATTTTTTGTACTTATAAAATGAAAATCTTTGGAAACCCAGTTGCCAAAAAAAGTCCTTGTAAAACTATGATGGTTGTCGTAATAAAATACAAAGTATATGTTTGTAAAATTACAAGGAATAGCCTCGCAGTTGTACTTTCAACAAGAAAAAAAAATGTAATACTCACTGCACGTCCTAAATAACACTACATTTATTTATCAAATAACCTTTGAATAAAGGACGTTTACATGAAATTATTTTGAAAATAAAAAAAATTAAGAAGTGGTAAGCATCCAACCACTCTGCCCACTCATAGAACCTACGCATCTTACCGCTAGACCACTTTGACTTATATACTGTCGGTGTATGTATCGATAAAAGTGAATGGACCGATTGTTTTGGACAAACGGAAATGTATTTGGAAGTCTGTATCATCATACTCATCAAAATAATGATTTCTTTCTCTAATCCAATGAGGCAGATACACAGGAATAAAATCATTGTCTGTATTGTCTTCAAATACCAAATTATACAGTGCTCGTGCCATTTTATTAAGAATTTGAGCGAGATTAGTGACGTTACCCGGCCAAAATCGAGCAGTTAAATTTAATCTCGCTTAAGACGAGAAAATCGAGTTTAACTGCTTGGTGAAACCCAAAACATGTATAATCGAGATTAAGTACCAATTAATCTAGATTAAATCACTTAAACTTGGTTGGTGAAACCGGCCCTAAGTGAGATAATATTTTCTAACAGTAGTAGTACTTTCTGTTTGTTGTAATAATGTTCAATATTTTGTGCGTGATGATTTTTCCAGTCATTCCCTGGTATTGAAATCACCAACAACAATAACAAGATGAGGATGATTACAGAGTTTGGATTCTACAGTATCTAAACAGCTTTTAAACTCCTGAACAGCAAGTTAAGGAGGAAAATATATATTACGAACGACAATTTTTATTTTACTAATAGTAAGTTCTATCCAAGCAACATCAAGATTATTAATTGGAAACTCAGGCTTCAAGACAGCTAGGAGATAAAAAAAAGGAGTTAATAGCAATCAGCACACCTCCTCCCCTAGTAATAATATTGTCATATTTTCTATCACAACAGAAAACATTTTAATAGCTGGGAAAGTATTGTAGTTAACACTTTTAGAATTTAGCCAAGTTTCAGTTAAGCATATAATATAATAATTAGACATTAAAAGATTTTCTTCAAATTTTTGGCTTTTTGTCTGTATACCCCTTACATTTTGATACTAAAGGTGAATATATTTTAAACATACCTGCATAGATTATAAAGAAGTGATTTAAGAAGAGGTGCCTCCAGCCACCTGATTTAAATTAACATCAGGGTCCGAAATAACACTTGCCTGAGAGAAAAGCTGAGGTTCCTGCAGTTTACTATAAAAAGGGCTAATAAGGCAGCCAGAGGGCCAAAAAACAGTGTTAAATATACGGTCAAACTCATATTCCTCAACTGCTTAACGGAAAGAAGACTAAGAGTCATTTTGTTTTTAATTTGGCCACATTCAAATTTTCCAATTTTATTTCAGTGTTTATACAGTTTACCACTTCGTCCTCAATGACGTCAGCAGCAAAACGCGATATAAATAAAGCCTTCATCCTAGGCCTCACTTGTTTAGCAACAGTTTTTAACGGAGCTGTGTTGCGTACGCCAAGTTGAATAGATTTCTTGGAAGTTTGCTTATCGCTCATAATAATAATAATAATAATAATAATAATAATAATAATAATAATAATAATAATAATAATAATAATAATGACGATGATGATGCTGATGCTGATGATGATGATGATGATGATGATGATGATGATGATGATGATAAGTAGCGACCAGGTGGCAACCTTATGATCAGTGTATATTTTGTGCTAAGTGGAAGCATAATTTACGACAATGGTTCTTATGCTCACGTAATTTTCACAAAAGGCCTAGACCCCACATGTCAGTTTTAGTTATTAAGACTGAATTTTCAGTTTGTATTTTGAATTTGGCTATTATGCTATGCTAGCACTGCTCATGCATGCAATGTATTACTAGCGTATGCAACACTCACCCTAGTTCACTGCCAGTGTTTAAAGTGGCCAGATGTGTTAGCAGGGGAGGGAGCTTCATATTTGCTTATTGTAAATGATCATCATAATTATTTCCACCTATATTTTCTACGCCAAAACCTCTGCTCAACATTCACTCCCTCAGACACACACACTGTTTCTCACGGCATAGTATATCGGCCAGAAACAAGTATAAGCTTCTCACTTCGAGTGCAACGGCCGTAACTTTACATGTTTTTAATCCCTCTGAGAAATTTGACAACCATAATTTTACATTTTTCATTTAAACATTTTCCCCAGATGTGTACTGTATGGTTATAGCGGCTGTATATCTTAGAATTGGTCTCTGGATATCCGAGTACATGTGCACACTGCTAGATTGCATTCAGAGCACATTACTGCTTTGAGACTGTACATCTCAGACAGCAATGTAAGTAAGACAGATCTACAACAGGATCTAGGTAACTGCAGATTTCATGCTTTACCCTACTGTGAGAGAAAAACATTTTTATATTTACGAGTCACGGACACACGAAAATGTTGTAGTAGTGAACTGTTAGTTATTATCTAAATAGATTATAATTTTCTTGTTAATGATTTATGTCATCAATATTTTCTACTAGTTTTCACATGTGTGCCAACGGAAAACATGTTTATATAAAAGTATAATGGCAAGCAATACCAGTGAAAGTGACTCGCAAGATGACCTTGTTGTCAGCAACGAAGGTACAAATTAGATATCAGCAACTAACAATGATTCAGGTAGTAAATATGTTTTTCTTGTATCTTTTGTTTAATAGGCTAATCACATTTTCCTGTTTTTGCAAGGATCGCTTTCAATATGTAAATATTAAGAGCAATAAATATTACTATTAGGCAGTGCATTTTACTACAAACTATACAATTTATAATATTATTTGTATTTTAGAATAAGTAAAAATTATATAATTTCCTAACACCCATTTTCACCAAGTTTGAGTCCTTGCAATGATTGGAAAGTGCAAACCGGTCATCTCTTGCTGTACTAAGTAGTAAATTCTTATGTCCTCTGGTACATTCTTTGTCACAGAGAGTGATAGACTCAATCACCAAGTGAGGCTGAATGCACATCCAGTAGTCAAGCGCAAGGTGACGGCTACTGAAGTGGAATAAGTAGAGTAAGAAGAGGCAGTGTCATGAGATTAAGAGGAAGCCATTGCAACAGAAGTAGGGACGGGAGAAGACTATGTAGCAGAAGTAAGGTATTAAAATCAAGAAAGGGTTCTTAAGATGGGTGGACAGAAATTGATGTGGACCTAACAATAAAAAATATTTGTAGGAGAGATGGATATTGCTCCTGGAACTGATCTGGAAGAACGTTGTGCAGCATTATAATTTTTTCCTCATTTCGTAGCTGCTGTTTTTATCAATCATAATAAAGAAGATATAAATTTATACTAAAGAAAAAAGAGAAAAAGAAGAAATGTGAATGAAATTTTGCCAACTAGTAGAAATAACAAGTTGAAAACCGTCATCAATTGGAGAAATAAAAAAGTTTCAAGCTATAATAATTCATAATTTCTTAGTGTCCAAAAGGCCTGACATGAAAGACCACTAGAGAACTATGTTAATAGTTTCCTGTAACTTTTGCTTGAATTTGTTGCCCAGGGACAGATTTTAATCAATAATGTCAAATTTTCATTTGAACAAAAATTAGCAAATAATGCAAAAAGTAGAGCCTGGGTTTGATACATTACATAAATTGCATCCTCTCATAGACACACTGTGTGAAAATTTAAAAAAAATTGTATCAAGTTACAGATGATATCACAACAGATGAAGATATGTGTGTATCTAGAGGTAGGCTCTACTTCTAAAAGGTACTAGCTGCAAAAAACCGAATCATTATTGCATCAAAGTGTACATGTTGTCTGATTATAAATCTGGGTATGTATATAACTTTGAAGTTTATTGTGGGCAAAACATTGTAGTTACTGAAGTTGTTGTGTAATTACTTGATTATTTGGTTGGGTAAGGTTAGCCATGGTCATAGAAAATAAACAAGACAAGACTGCTAGGAACCATCCAGAAAGAATTCTGTTGGTTTGCCTTGTGCACTCTGTAAAAAAAGAATTACAGAAATGATAACTATTGTAGGAAAGGGAAATATGATGGTACTCTGCTAGAAAGACAAAATATACATTTACATGCTTAGCATTAGATGCAAAGCTGTAATTTTGACTTACAGTGACAGGAGCAGCAGAATAATGACCAAGACAGCTGCTGTAGGAAGTCACAGTTTTAAGAAATTTGGTGTGGACCTAGCAGGTCAATACATGGCAAATGAAGTGTTCAATCACATCTCAGTGAAATGGTGGCCAAAGTTAGCATTTCATATGATTTTTAAGTGCTTCTCTAAATGTTTCTTCAAAACTACCCTTAATATGGTTCTTCCCATTCTGGGGGTAGATTAAAATATGAGCATCAAACGTCTTCACCAACATAGCACAGAGAAAGAAAAGCTACTTTGCACTTGTACCAGTCAACACAGATGAAATTCAATACACCAGACGCAAGGGGGTGGGACACTCAGAGGCCCAGCAATTCCCTTTCCCCAGTCCGGTATTCAAGAACCAATAAGAAACCGTGCAACAAAATCATTCGTAACCATTTGGGAACATCTGTGACCACTTCTGCTAGCTGCCAACATTTATCCATGTGCCAAGCACAAGTCTCGCCTATGTGCCTCATCTATGGCCCTACGTATTCTATGCCAGCATTCTGTTTTTTTTTTCTAACCTGAAATTTAAAAAAAAATTTGTAAGAATTTTGAAATATGGATATACATAATGTCTGTTTCACTAACTGTTGAAGTGAGTGAGAGAGAATTTGGTCAGCACACTCATATCTTTTGTCACTCCTATTGCAAAACTCTTTATTTGAAGCTTATTTTACCATCCCCAGCAAAAACATTTACAAACTTTAAAGTTAGGTCCTGCCAAATGAAATTATTGTGACATACTCTCTAGATACGTGGCAGTGCGACAATTTTGTGAATTGTGTTTATATAGTTTACTCTACGTTTATCTCCTTTACTGCGACATTCGACTATAATCGAATATACAAAATGTTGCTTAACTGTGACATTTGACTTTAGTCGAACACCGAATTAAATGACTCTGTAAACACTTAGTATGTGGTTTTCTCGCTTAAAATTAACCAAAAATAAATTATCTACAAATAACCAAATTTTTTAAAAATTTTTTTGCACTTTCTTGGCACAATTAAAATTTTTTATCTGGCAGCAAAATAGTTAACTACTTTCCTTACATTTATCTGTTGGCAAGAGACGCCATTTGTTTTCTATAGTCTGAAACTTCTTTTCTAAGAAGAATGTCTTCAAGAAATGATATTGAGTTTAGCTGTTTTTGCCTGTTTTTAAATATTGTTAGTATTTCGAAACCTGAATTAAGTTGTAAGAAAGAAACAAATGTAATAATTTTAGTAAAAAACGTTCTAAATATTTGGTTTCTTTTTAAAATTTTGAAATCACAGTAATTCTTCAAAATTAGATTTATTTTAACTAGGAAGGCCCAAAAATTTTTGTTTCTGCTCTGCAACATGGAACAGTTGCAAAAATGTAGCTAGGCATCTTTCTTGGAGTAATTAAAAACTTTTACATAATTAAGGCCTTGTTTTAAAGTTTGGAATTTATGTAGACAAAGTTCAACAAAAACCAAAGTAAAGAAACAAAACCAAAACAATTTTCAACTGACAGTACTTGGTTCAGTGTTTTATGATTTTTTTTTGTCTCCTGGTCCTGCTCACTGCCAATGCCATAGTTAAGGTATTTCCTTAAGGGCCAGCTTGATCCATGGGTTTGGTGTGGGAGAGATATGAATTTCAATGTAAAATTGAAAGTCACTTTACGCAATCAGTTTTCATGATTTAACTTTCAAACAAAAACTGTAATGCAAATTTTGAAGACAACTAACTCGCTATAAGACGAAAAAACTATTTTCATTATAAAAATGCCTTAAATCAATAGTTTAAATATTAAAATCGCTGCACGTTTCAGGCTATGTAGTTCAGTGGATTAAATATTATATAGCGAATTCCATAACCATTAAACACATAAATAAGTCAGTGGTAGCTTAACTGTATCTCATCTAGAAAAAGTGTAAGAAGTCTTTGCGTAAATGAAACATTAGCGGAGTAATGAGTCGTATACTGTGGGTGCGCGCGCATCCAGAGGGGAGCTGGGAAGTAGAGCAGGCGAGCGTAGTTGCCACGTCTGTTATCATCCTGAGGAGCAGCCTTGAGCAGTATCTGCACAGATTCATCTGTAATCTTATAGCTACGCTACAAGCAAGTCGGCGGCCACGTGTGAATGTTGCTGTTGCAATGTGTATCAGAAAACTATCCACAATGTAAAGAGCGAAATGTAAAAACAAACGACTGCCATTATATAGCAAACGGAGGTCTATCAAAAGGAAAATATAGAATGTTCATGTAGCTAAATTAGCCAGGCATGTAGCATGCATTCACATTTGGATGTCTGCACTGTGACAGAATTTCACCATGTCTTCAGGTAGATAAGCGTGTAAAAGTTGTGGGTTTTACTATACATCAGAGGTATGGCGGCTATTGAATGAGTGCGGGTGTTCGCTTCTCTACTATTTTTCTATAAGCAGGTGGTTTTTTGAAGAGAAGTACTGCAACAAAGGATGGAACCTGAGCAGGAATAGTCACTACATCATTTCCATTCATTGTTTTCATGCCTTTCATCTCACAGAACTGATAAAAGTGCAGAAAATAAATGAGCAACAGCGATGAAGCAAATACGGAGAAAGCCATGGAGGCGCAAGACAGGGTGGCCCTGGAACTGAGGGGTGACCAAGCTGGTAGTAAAGCAGCTAAGTTACAGTGTGTGGTAGAAAATATCTTGAAATAACCAGAAATATTGAAATTAATTGCGGGGACAATAAGTGACATTGTTACGAAAAAGGTGATTGAGACATTGCAAGAGACTATCGCTTTTAACATTAAGTGGCTACGAAGAAGTTACGAAAGACGTACTCAGACTCACGGAAGAAGTGAAAGAGTTGAAATGGAATGTGTGCAATGATGTGAAGAGTTAGAGCAGTACCCAAAACTAGCTAATTTAAGGATTTTCGGGGTAGAAGAATGAAACGGTGAAGTGACAGACAACATCGCAGTTCGCATTGCTAAACAGGAGTGGACCTAGAACTGGCTGATATAGACTGGAGCCATCGTGTAGGCGCGAAGAAGGAAGGTTCACCAAGGCAAATTATAGTGAAGTTTTTGAGCCACAAGCAACTGAACTAGATGTTTCGCTGGAAGAGTCAGCTCAAGGGGACCGGCGTCACTATACGTGAGTACCTCACAGCTTCTCGGCTAAAACTGCTACAAGATGCCATCAGCAAATTCGGGCTCGTAAACGTCTGGACTGCAGATGGGATCATCATCATCAAAAACGGCACCCAAAAAAAGGTGAGTCACAAATGAAAAAGAACTTAACTGTCTCTCCAAGTGACGCAGTATTTTCGTTCCTAAACAGTTAATTTTCTATTTAATTGTAGAGATGCTTTTACAAATAAACAAGAACTTTTTTTTTTTTAGTAAATAAATATCTATGCTTTTGAATATTTCGAATTTTTTAATTAAGAATTTTTTATATTTAGTAATCGGAATATAACTTTTGATGTCCACTGTAAGTTACTAGACCTGTAATAATATAGTTAATAATTACTTCTCTATTCCTCAACTGTTTTTAAATTGCGTACAAACGTAATTCTTGTCTAGTTGGCAACCAGCAAACTAAGTACAACCTATGCATGCACTTTATGCTGTTGAAGTAGTCTGCAGGCTGTGATACAGTAAGCCATCACGCTTGCACAGTCAAGTAATAGTGATTCTCGTGGCTGAATACACGCTAACCTACCATTCAGCCAGAAGAAGAAAGAAAATACTTGCAGTTGAGTTATTTGTGCAAGCTTAAGATGAAAGTTCTTTGGTTTAGTTTATAATGTTGCCTCGAAGGGGTAGTATGAAAAGGTACGGTGTCGAGCGGACAAACGAAATGTTCAATTGTCAATAAAATTTGAACTATTCATCAAAATTCAATAAGATTTTTTGCCGAGTAGTTATTTTATCAGTGGACGTTTATTTATAAAGCAATATGCAGGAGTATGCTTTACTTTCGAGTAAAAAATTAAAAATGGTTTTTTGAAAGATACTGGCTTGAAACCACAAAATCTACAAAAATGGAAAAATTAGTTTTTATAATTTTTAATGTGGTATTATCTAGGCTCCTATCGTAACTGAATTTAAATAATACTTCCGTTTTTATTTGAAAATAATTTTACTATCCGAAAATCTCTGCGCAAGAGGTTTACAGATGTTAAAATTATTGAAATGTGAAAACGCGAGTATTTTTTAAATTCAGCTATTATAAAGGCCTAGATATCATATTAAAAATTATAAAAAATTACAG
>PNEQ01003395.1:0-17834 GCA_003012365.1 Medauroidea extradentata
TTATGTTCAGATCACCTAATATGAAAGTAGGGATGTTTTTGCAATCAGTCATTTCATAATCTAAGCTGTCTAAAAAGGCCTTGGTATTACAAGATGGGGGTCTGTAGAGACCTGCTACCCTAAATTTACCTAAATTAGTGTTGGCACAAGTTATTTCTATCCAAATGGAGTAGAAGTCTGAGTTGGTTGTTTTCAGGACTGTCTGAGGGAGATTATCTCTAATGTAGAGTGCAACCCCACCTCCATTTGAGGTTTCACGGCATGAGAAATATGATAGATAATTTGGAATGTTGTAGTATTTGGTCTCGTTCTGAGTTAGCCAAGTTTCGGTTATGACTACTATGGAGGGCATATAGCCTAGTTCTGACAAGTTAAAGGTTAGTTCATGGAATTTGCTACGTAGGCTCCTGATGTTAATGAGCATAAACGATAAATCTTTTGTAAGATTAGTGGTCTGTCTGCGAATATCCTCAGCATATTCTGTAATGCACGAAAAGTCCTTATTAGTAGGTGTTACTCCATATTGGATAGTATTTATGTTCATTATATCTTAAACACTACTATTATTATTTACTGACCAGTGATTGAGATTACTTATGTGTCTCCTCCCTGATAACTCTGTTACACAGTTCCTCGAGTGCCCAGGTGTCCCTTACAACTGTTGATGCTCCTCCATTGGTCTTTTGTACAAAAATCTTCCCCCGGACTGACCAGGCAGCAGCAATTTTACCTTCTCTCTTTAGTGCTCTTGCTCGACCCAGCAGCTTCTTGTTGTAAGCTCCAGTCCTCTCCTAAACCTTCCAACCCCTTTCGCAGTCACTAACTCCTTCCGCAGTGCATTCTACTCCCTCACCGTCCTCACCAGCATTGGCTGTTTACCCCTCTCCGTTATCCTCTACACCCTCTGAATCTTCTCACTGTTGTTTCCTTTTCCCCTAAGAGTTCCCTTAGTTCGTTTGCGGGTCAAACTGCCTCATTCCCCTCCCAGTTCATCACCTTATACAACCTTACCAGTTTTTCCATTCTCCTCCTGTCCCTCAACGGTTTCCATCCCAATTCCTTCATTATCATGCTAGGCCTAAAGTTCTTTTTCTCCTCACCAGCACCAAACAAATACTTTAGTAAAAAAACAGTAGTTATAGTCAAATGGAATAAAACAAACTTATTTAAATAAGCAAAGAAGTGTCTTCTTTTTTTTTCTTTGAGAATGAAAATAATTATCGGTTTATAGTGTTCAGGGTATAAGAAAAACAGACTAAAAGATTTTCTAGCAATGTCAACGGCACTGAGTTAAACACAATAGTCCGAGGTATATATGTAGGTTTGACAGGTGAATAAGTTTTACCTAATAGTGTTTAAACCCCTACCCCTGCTCCCGCCAGCATCTGCGGTTGGCAGCACCCTTAATATTTAATATCGGCATAATCGTGACGCTATTGTCAGTGTAGCACAATTTGCTTCATTTATTAATACCTCTAGAAGGTAAAGAAGCATCAGGCTAGAACTGCTCTTAAGACATTTTGAATGTTTCTACAATTGAAACCGATGAAAAATTCTGAACATTATTTTTCCAGACTATTAATTTTTTTTTATCCTGGATGAGTGTAGACAAACGTGCCTCAGTAGAGACCTCAAGGTTCTTTGTGGACTGCCGTTGATAAGGATAATGCTCTCAGTCGGAATCACTGATGCGTAGAAAAATTACAGAGAGTCGGTGGACATTAAGAGAGATGGCTCGCAGCATTTTCAAATGGATTATAGAGTATTTTAAACCAAGAAATGAGTGCATTACTGCAAAAGTGTTCAATTGTGTCAACTAACGTCTTTTGTACGTGACTGATATGTAGTCATAACCAGGTTTATCATAATTAATGTGTGTGACCCAATGCTGAATTAAAGTTTGGCTGGTGAATTTTGCTTGTACTGTGTTCGGAATAATTTTGATAGTCCTCACGACAACTCGATAGCCAGATGTGTCTCACAGCTTGCGTTTGAAGATGTGCCAAACCATTGTCGATGATAGTTACCCTTGTTGCAATTTTATTTTTTATTTTACAGGTATATGCAAGGTTATTGTACATAATTTGAATGTAAAGAAGATTGTTTATGTACTAATTGTATAATTCTATTCTCTTGACATGCTCGTACAACCTTGTTTATGTATATTCTACTCATGCATTGGGGTTGATTCCATTACTATGTTTGGTGAGGTGTCTTCTGTATGTAGTGAGGACTTGTTAAAAACAGAACTTTGAGGCATTTTCTTTCTTTCCAGTCTTTACTCTTATTGAACTACTTGGTTCGGAATGGCTCGGAACGTGTTGTCACGTCAGCGAGAGAGCACATTTATGATCTGAGAAGCCTTGAAAACTACACTTATGTAGATGAATTTGGGAAAGATCAAGGAATCAATGTAAGGTATGTAAAAATCTCTAAATATATGTATTGTACTTTTGCTATGCTGTACTTGTATACAACTTGAATGAACCAGCTGTAAATTTGACCTTACAAAATTAAGGTGATCTGTATTTGTATTGTTTAGCTAACAATAAAATGCCAATGATTTCTATATTGTAAACTTATAAGGTAAAAGTGTCTTACCTTCACCAGACACACAGCCTTCTTTTCCCTCAAATGTTAAACCAGTTGTCGCATATTGTGTAAATGTAAGTTTATTGTACAGACGGTGGAGCAAACTCGTAAAGAGGTCAAATTTTTTTTAAATTGCTCTACACCTCTACTGAGCCAATACAGATTCGTCAAATTGTATTGTTTTTAATAGTAATGTAGCTTTGTTTAGTTTTTAATTTTTTTTTATTTGACTTGCTTTGCTGCTTCATATTAAGAGATACAAAATTTTTTAAATCTGGAGCTAGTTAAAAGCCTGCATATTTCATAGCTTTGTATGTCTTTATTTCATGTTATATACAGAGGTGCTTTAAAAAATTGAAGATAAGTGGTTTGCAAGATGTGCAGTGCATTTCCAAATTGTGGATTACAGTATGATTGATTTAACTAGTTTTGTCGTTAAATTAACTTAAAGCCTTTGTAATTAGGCTAGCATTAGCATGTTTGGCTAATATAATAAGTGCACTTTTATTGGTCGTGGGTTACTGTATTATTATTATTATTATTACATTTTGTTTGTAGAATCAGTCTGGGATAACTAACTTTTCACGTGTATGTGTTTATTTTGTAAGTACAAGATTTTTGTGTTCTTAATTAATTAATATTTTTTTAAAGGCATAAGGTTCATGACTTGATAGAATTTATTCAAGATGATGACAAACTGAGGGAAGAAAGGAAAAAAGCTAAGAAGAACAAGGATAAATATGTTGGAATGTCCAGCGATGCCATGGGTATGAGGTTTGGTGAGTATTTGTACTATTTATTTAGATATAAATTCAGTGCAGTCATTTTCACTTTCATATTTTAAATTCATTAGTAAGTAAACTTTAATTTCGTACAGTAGGATTGTATGAAAGAAAACCAGAGAATAACTGTAGAAGTGTAAATTATTGTGTACTGTTACTGCTTCTGCAACTACTACTACTACTGGTGGTGCAAATTGTTAGCTGTTCAATATAGTTTCGGTCTTCATATCTGTACAGTTAGTTTTAAATGGCTGTTGATTACCACCATTTGTTTGAGCACACTAAGCCCCACTTTGTAGGGATTGCAGTAGTGTAGTGGCCAGATCTCGTCTGTCTTCAGCCGTGGCAATCAGGGTCGAGGTGCTTTCATTATGCTGCCCTTGCGTTCCTGTGTATCTCCAGTAACATTTCATATTATACTCGTATATTCTCAAAACCATGGTCTTGATAATTAAAGAAATATCTCTGCTTGCAGTTCGTGGAGGGGTAGTGGCATAGCCGTCTTTAGTAGAAGGCAGCGGCCTTAGATCTGGCAACCCTGCCAGGAAGGGTCATTTTAACACTTCCATTAGCTCTCCGTAGGCAATGGCTTTGCCTGATTTGTTATCGTGTCGTACATATCGGCGAATCAGGGGAAGCCACAGCCGTTGGCGAGACAAAAAAAGTGTTAAAATGGCCCTTCCTTGCAGGGTTGCCGGATCTAAGGCCGCTGCCGTCTACTGAAGACGGCTATGGTAGCGGTCAGAGAAACCAGTGCAAGAAACCCTGGGCGGGACTTAAATCATTTACTCCTTAATGCCCGATAGGCACTATATCACTAACATCCAGGCTCTCTGTATAGGTGTACTAATTTTGTGATGAAAAGATTGTGACAGCTGTTTGCTGTACCATTCTTGAATTTAATGTAGCTGTCATGTGCACACTGAGTATTTTGCATTTTGTTGTGGGTAATGTGAGAATAATCACATTTTTTTACACACTTTTTGAACCTTGAAGGATATGTAAGAGTAACTTTATTATGTTAAAATTGCATTGCTGCTTACCAGTTGTATTAAATGTGTATGAACTACTTAAGAAATGGTACATAATTTGTCATTACATTTTTTAATTATTCAGTTGTTAAGTCACTTAACAAAAAAGTTTTATGAAAACTGTATTTTACTCACACTGATCCAGTTGTTATTCTGAGTTTTGCCGTCAGGTATGTTAAATGACTAAAAAGGGTTTTTGTGGTGGCCAGGGTTTCTCTTATGTTGTGTATTTTGGTATTCACATGTGAGGAAACGAGGTAATAGAGTAGTATTTTTTATTGCATTTTCTGTATGTTTTCATCTTGCAGCACAAGGTATTGGTTGTAGTATACTTCTTAGTAGCCACTTAAGTGGGATTAATGTGATACCTTATCTCTTCATTGACAGCTTTATCTCGTTATTAACTCTGGTGTGTTGTGTTATAACATGTATGTACTGAAACAGCTTTAATACAAACTTTGAACGGACCAGAACGTTTACACTTTGTATTAATAGGTTTGTACTGACAAGTGTTTCCACTTAATATACAAAATCTTAAAATATATGTAGGATATTGTAAAAAACTGAATTTTATCACCAGAATATAAATTATTGTCAGTGGACTTTACAAACTTTCCATTAATGCAAGCATATAATTTTGTTATATTATAGAGCACCTCAATTTTTGTGTATGGAAAATGTGGTAGGAATTGTCATTAGTGATGGGTTTTCTCAGTGTACTCCAGTTTATCTAACCCCTGCATCCTGCCACTTCTCCACCCTCATGTAATTTTATCCTTACGAAAGTTCAAGAGCTCACAGCTTAGTGATCATCACAGCTTCTTACATTTTCCATGAGTGTGCGGGATTTTTGGAAAAGTCTGGATTTGGTCATTATGAAGTTTTGGATTATTACTTCAGATTATTCAAATTACAAAATAATAATGCACAAAATGTCTGTGCAATATTTGGTACAGTGTGATAAGTCTGTGTTAAGCAGTTAACTTTTAATTCCACCGCATTACAACCCTACTAAAAATATATATGGATTGTTTTTATATGTCTAACATATTCTTTCACAGAGCAATAGTATTAATGAATAACTTGTAAACAAATATTTAAACCTTGTTTTATGTTTAATATTATTAGTCGCATGCAGCATCAGTTTATTACCACCACCCTTTCTTCTCACACTGACACAGTATCCCCCTGACTGCTAGGTGTTGAGTTCTCATTTACTGGAGATCAACTACATATGTATCAACAAATATGATGATAAAATTTATACTTCTATAATATGGATCTTTCATTTTGTGAATTATCTTTTTGTTGTCATATATATATATATATATATATATATATATATATATATATATATATATATATATATATATATATATATATTTTTTTTTTTTTTTTTTTTTTTTTTTTTTTTTTTTTAAGTAACAAATATTGGTATGTTTACATCTTGATGTGTGTTCATCAAGCTATGAATTATGTTAAGTCATTATTTTAAAAGGATGGTGATAGTCGATTGTTTTAACTTAGGTATCACCTGTTTGCATTGTAGGTGGTGGAATCGGCACATGGGATGAAGGACCAAATTTCAACAAGAAGGATGAATATGCAGACTGGGACCCAGACAGTAATAATTGGTCTAGTAACAAAAGTAAAGGGAAAGGATTTGACGAGACCTTCAATAACAGGTAACCCGTGGTAAACTTAACCTTTGCTATTACTGTTCTTTACTACAGACACACTCATATTTATCATAATTTTTTCACCAAATACAGTATAAATCCATTACATAGTGGAGGTTGTTATACCAAAGGTAATTTGTGTCCTCCAGTGTGACTAAATAAATGTCTAGTGATGCCCAGAAGACAGTGCAAATGCTACAAGAGTCTGAATTATCATAATTCACCGCAATAATGTTACCTCACATTTCCAGCATCAGAATCTAAATTTTACCATGAGGGTTATCCTCTTCCATGGTACACACCATATGTTTAAGTTTTCCTTTCAAATAGATCACTTTTTTCACATCTAGGAGGAAAATATCTTTTGCCTTTAAATACAAAACTTTTAAACATAAGTGACTGTTTCTTTGTGAAATGTGTGTCCAAATTATAAGGAAGGATTTACATTTACAATTACATAGATAAATGTGTAACTACAAAGAAATCTAGTGTGACACTTAGAATTCCAGTTTATAAGTATCATCTGCAATTTCCAATTATTCTAGGTGCCTCCACAAATTTTTATTACGTTTCTTTTAAATTATCTGATTTCCGCCATAAAGGTTAAAATATTCTTTCTATGTATATGTCTGCACAAATTCAACTGCTCTGCTGTGGCAACAGTTGGAACTAAACTTGAATAGAACAGCAATAATAAATTGTTTGGCACATGTACTACTGTAATGGGTGTTAACACTGACTGCTTGTATGGCTAAATCTTTGATGTGTCTGTACAATTTTTAACATTTAATTAGTAGTTGATTGAAGGCAGTAAATAAAAATAAAGGTGGTAAACATTTGCAACAAAAATTGTTTGAATATACAAATATAAACAGCTGTTAAAAACTGTAAAATTTGCAAAGAGTAGGTACACTAGCAAATAAAAGCGTAAAGAAATTCTAAACGCTCCAGAGTATATTGTTTAAAATAGAGAGAGATATTGCCTGTGTCTCAGTGTAGCAGAAGTTAAATGCAGAAGATAGCTAGCTAACATAACACTCTAGCTGGTGCCTCAGAGGTCAGATTGACAGATGTTGAGGCTGCTATGCCTGCCAGACAAGGTCTCTAGTGACAGTCTCTACTGATGTGCACCTAGGCAAGCTGTATCGTGACGTGCTTCTGAGCAAGCATTTAGTGTTCAGCATTTTTTCTCTCAATATTCTTGCAGAAGTCTGAAATTGATTGATTTACTTGTAGAAAACAAACAGAATACAAACTCGCATATAGTAAGTAATGGACATTGGTCCATCATGCTCTGTAAACACAAAATACCTGATATCCCAATATTTTACAATTTTATTTAAAAAAAAGTCATATATTTCTTAGATATTTGCAGAGATTCGTGTATACATATTGGAGAAGTATGCACTAATTTACCATTATTCTAATGTTATAACACAGCTTACTTAAAGTATCGTCAGTTTGAGAATGACCCGCATGTATTACCATAGTGTACCTGTGTTATGCCCTTTACATGTGACATTTCAGTATATTTGATGCTGCACTTGCAAAAGTACTTGCTATATTGTGAACATCCTAAAGCTGTATGTTGGGACATTGCTTGTGTCTACAGCGATGACAGCGAAGGCGAAGGCGGTGGCAGTGGAAGGCCGCGGCACAATGAGTACAAAGACCAGGAGAGGGACAACGACAGCGTGGACTCTTCGGAGCAGCGTAAGGGCAGCAACGTGGGTGGCCACTCGAACCACAGCACGCCCAGCCGCTCTTCTCGGCCCACCAAGAAGATAGACCTGGGAGCGGCAGTGCACTATGGCCGCACTGCGGGGCCTTCCCCACCCTCGGCCGGCGACAAGACGACGCCAACCACTGGTTTGGCAGACGATGACTTTGACCCGAGGGCGGTGGAGGGTAGTGCTGAGTTTGGAGATTTTAGCGCTGCATTTGAGTCGGCCAACGTGAATAAGTGAGTGCCTACTAGTAAGGCTTGTAAGGTGATTCTGTATTGGCCTGAATATTGTTGCACCGGCGTTTTCAGTAAGAGTGTTGTACCTAGGCTGCTGCCCCTGGTGTAGTAGAGTCTCTTCTGTGGTCACTCTGGTTGACCATTCATTGTTGCAGACTGGTTTGCGTTGACACCACCTCGCGTGGCGGTGCCCGCGGTTCAACAGTGGGATGGATCCCTGTATCTACCTCAACTAAAACTAACTGCCACCTACTGAGGGTCTCATCCGTAAAAGGGGCAGAGGTGGGATGGTGGTATCGTTGGTGGGGCTCTTCCCACAGGTTAAAGTCAGGAAAGACCCATCTCCCCCAGGCCTCCACCTGCTCTTGCTGCTCCTTCCGCTGGGCCGCCGCTTCCCGCTCCTGTTGTCTTGCAGTGGGAAGGGGGCCTTCCCAGCCACCTGGTGGGGCTCGTCTACCTTCTCTGAGTCAGGGTTCGGGACAGATTTGGCGATGGGGCTCCTGCTATGTGCGACCTCCCGTTGGAGGCGCCTCGCCCGCCGGACAGCTCGGGGCAACCTGGTCCGGTAGGCATGTGCGAAGGTCCGTTTTTAAATGTGAAGCGAAGTTGAATCGAATCTTGAATTGTGCGAAGGAATGTCGAAGGAAAGTCGAACTCGAAGAATTGAATTTTTTTCACATCAGACAGCAAAGAAAAAAAATTTATCACAAACAATTGGTAACGAAAAAAATATTTAAATATACCGTATTTACTCATGTAGCCTAACAAATTTTTTTCTGATGATATTTTGGGTTCAAAACAGAGGGTGCATAAGATAAACTAGGATTATTTTTTGTGAGATTATAACCTCCATAACTCGAAATTATATTACGGAATACTTAATTGTCAACGTATCTGAACAAAACCAAGTTTAATTTAATGTAACATGAACACCTGCCTATGAGATGTAACATTTTAGGCTAGAAGAAGCCACATTTACAACCACAAATTTCCACTTTGTAGAAGAGGTTAATTTTTTTGTTCATTATCGCCGATGACAAAACAAAAAATTACCGAAAATGCCAATTCTGATTTAAATGAATCTGCAGTCTTTACGGTTTAAGATTAAAGTCATAATAAACCGCTGCCCGTAATATATAAAAGGAAAAGTAAACAATAACATCGTTGGCGACACCATAGATGAATGAGCAACATGGAGGCACCACACTCCGTTAAGACTTTCTCATTTGTGATCGGGACCACGGCCATAATTCTAAGACAGTGATCGGGACCACTTTAGTGCTGATTTTACTCTAAAGCTTGCAGTACTACCAGTATGCAGTTTTCCTTGATTCTTAGTTCTGTGTTGTTTACGTAATATATATTCGCGGGAAAGCAGAAATTACAGTGGTATTGAGCTACAAAAATGTTTGATGCTTAAGGTGTGTACGGAAATATTTTTAATACGTCCGTTATTTAGAATATTCCGATGTTTGAAAGTCTGGATAGATGGTACTTTTCTGTACGTACTTACTGATTTACTGGCTACAGATATTGTTTTTGTTGCGCCGGCGTAGTTTTGTTGGATTATTGTGACTCCGGCTTATGTGAAATTGTGCCGCCGAATGTAGCCTAAAAAAAATAAATAGTTCACCACTGTGCCATGAATTTGAGTTTTTAAGTGCAAGTTATACAGAATAATACAATTACAAATACACGGAAAATGACCTACTCCACATAAATAATTTTGTCTGTTTTGATGCGAATTGTGGTTGTCTTCGACCGACTTTCAACTCGAAGATTTTTATTGGTCGAAGACGAAGTCGGAGGAAAAAAAATCTTTGATTCGACTTCGACAATGCGACAATGCGAAGCTTCGCACACCCCTATGGTCCGGTGCCTATCACTGGAGTGTTGGTGAGGCATGGAGGTTACACATGGGGTGGATGAGAGGGCAAAAACACGAAGTCTCCTTGAGTCCTCAAAATGTTACTCATAGTCACTCCAACAATACATGTTCCCGAACTGCCTGATGATAACTACAGTAAACCCTCGATCTAACGACATCGCACGGTGCCACGAAATTGTGTCGTTAGATCGCCGATGTCGTTAGTCCCGAGGTTACCAAATTTAACCCCCCACCCCCAATAAAAAAAATTTAAGTGTTTTTTTTTTTTCTTTCTAAAATTTATGTAGAACAATTACTGACTTAAAAAAAGTTTTCATTGATATTATATTTGTTTTTAAAAGGTGTCTTCGAAATAAAATAGTATTCCACAATTCCCCACCGTGACATGTGTGGCACAGCGGCGCGTTCGGTCTGGTTGTTATGGACTGGGGAGTGGACGGGCCGCTGGCCTTGGCTTGCCTCCGGGCAGCTGGTGTGCGTGTGATTCATCCTGCTTGTCTCGCGCGAAGCACATTCAGACCACAGCAAAACAACTCATATTATTTACGAGAATGTATACGGCAACTATTTTAAATCCTTTCATTACAGCCATTGAGTTTTTTTATTGCGCAAGAACTGTTACAGCTTGTCGCTATTATAAGCATTTACGCGATATTAATAAAAGTGCGTATTAAAGAACAAACATTTAAAAAAAGTCTTTATTTTTTAAAAACTCGAACATCTATTATGAACGCGAATTTAGAGCCACTCAAAAAAGCAAAAAACGGACTTTTCAAGGTGCTGTCACGTATAAAATGACTGAATTACTCGTCGCTAAAAGTTGTAGGACTATTGGAAAAATCACGAAACTATGCACAACACACCAATTTAATGCTCTGTACTACGAATAGATGAAATGGGATCTCGGCGCGCTGGCTGCAGTCGCTCTTATTGCTCCACTGTCGAGCGAGCATAAAGCAAAAACCTTATCAGTCCACATACCGCATACAGCGACGGGACGGTTGTGTTTGCGTCATAGGCCGTTTTTTGGCTGCATCGCTTTCATAGCCACATGAGTGATTAATAATACAGCGGAAGTTGTCAAGGTCAAGCCGAGTTCAACTCTGCAGCTAGAGAAAAAACGATGAGATAACGCTGGATTTTTTTTCTTTTACAGACTGAGTGCAATGCTGGCCTTTTTTTTTTTTTTTTTTTTCCGTGCTGTAGCTAGGGCGAGAAAAAAAATGTGTCTTCTCTTCAACCGCCATCCCCCTGGGCTATCACAAGATACGGAAACATGAGAGAGAGTCACCGAGCAGGAGAGGAAAAACAAACACATGACTCAGCTTTGTGGCGATACAGGATGATACTTGCACCTGACTATCAGACAGTTGGCAGTTCATGCGCGCGCGCAAGCACAATCTGGCTTTTTCGTTGGGAAAGGGGAGGGGGTGAATGTACATTGGTTGGCGTGGACATGTCGGCAAAGTAGTATCTATGTTTAGCGGTTTGTTTCTTACAGCACAGCACTCACAAAGGAAATACAACATGGGCAATTTTATTAAATTTTCAATTTTTTGACCCTAATTGTTTAATGTTCCTGAAAAAAGGTTGTAAATTACCATTGTTATGCCACGTTGCGTATCAAACTGCATAGCTGAGATAAGGACACATGGAGAAGTGTGAGAGGGAAGTTCAGGCAGGACGGAGCGTGGAGAAGTGAGGGGTAGCAGGAGGAGATATGGTAGCGTTAGTCATCACATCTCACATATGTCTGTGTTGCGCAGGCGGCCTACGCACCCGGCGCACGCTTCAACTATATTCCAGCCAAAGTTTCGAGCATTTTTAAACTGTTTTTTTTTTTCCACAGCTGCATATTACTGATTTATGATAACTGCATTATGTTATTGTTTAATGTAAGCATAATTATTTTTAATAACGTTTTGCTGCGATCTATTTCACTTTGCTTGGTTTTGATAAATTTGTAAAATATTAATTTTTCACTGTTCCTGGAAATTATGTCGTTAGATCGAGGGTTTACTGTACTAGCTGTCTTGCTAGTCTCGAGAGATGTTGCCTCGACCTGGTAGTAGCAGAAAAAGCCCCGCTCCGCGGCTGTGCGACCACTTGTATACACGCTCGGGAGGGCAAAGTAGGGGATGAAGGGGTGAGTACTAGTCACGCCCGCCTGCGCTCGCATCGGTGCTTACAGCCTTTTCCCTCCGCACCCCTCTCCCCAGGCTCGCCGGCCCAGCGGCAGAGGGGTGGAAGGACAGCCTTCTCGGTGCACTTGTTCTCGGCCGGCCGCCTGCCTTCACCCCCCGGCACCCCTTCTCGCTCCAACGCGCCGCCACACACGTGTTTTAAATACGGTAATGCCGGTGTGCGGGCGTAAACCCCCCGAGGAGCCGTGGCGGGGGGGGGGAGTTGCCTAAACAAACTGCCACGTTGCACCCTACCAGGCCGCAACATCATTCAGACAATATTACTTCCAAAAAAAATTATAAATACATGTACCAAGTTATAATCGTAGCCTACCATTTTTGAAGTTATATTTTTAACACTTACATAATGATACGTTCAGTAAAAGGATTGATATATAATATTATTGAGAAAAAAAAGTGTTTTATGAACCATTTTTACTTAAAACAAATAAGATGGCCAATAACAATATTTCATGTTTCATTGCCGTAACAGAACGTAAACAGTCTTTTTCTTGTTTCGTTGGCTTGGATATGAAAGAACGTAGTAGCAGCAATGGAGTTGGTAATCTTTGGGAGCACTAAGTGTATCGTAGCGCCATCTGCAGCCTGATTCTCATTTGGGGTGACCGCGAGTTAACAGGAGTTCTAACTGGACTCCTGCTCGATCTAGCAAGAGGTGTTTGAAATACAATTCTCATCTAGGCCGAGCAGCACTCTAACGGGACTTTTAACAGGACCAGCCTAGCGTAAGCACTGCTGGCTGCGGTAAGCAAGTTAGCGAACCTTGTTAGCGAGTGTTGAGTTACATTTACAGAGGAACTGCCATATTTATTTGAAATATTTGTGTGCGCCGACGAAGATTTTGGGATTTTATATTCGAGGAGGATCCATTCTAAAATTGTTCACCTAAATTAAGGGGTATGGAAAGGTACGATGTCGAGCGGGTGACTGGAACACTCAATCGTCAATAAAATCTGAACTACTCATTAAATTTCGATGAGATTTTTTTCCGAGTAGATATTTTATCAGCTGACGTTTATATATATAACATTATGAGGTAGTATTCTTTACTTTCGAGTAAAAAATTAAAAACGGTTTTTAGAAAAAAATAAGGGCTTGAAACCACAAAATCTACAAAAATGGGAAACTGTAACGTTTATAATTTTTAATACGATAATGTCTGGACCTCTATAATAACAAAATTTCAAATATACTCGCGTTTTAATTTGAAAATAATTTTATTATCCGAAAACCTCTGCGCAATAGGTTTACGGATGTTCAAAAATATTGCATTTTGAATGCATTGGATGGTAGTGAGGACGATATCCTTTGGACTGCTCCAGGAGAAGATTTTTCAGATGATTTTGAGTGGGAGCTTGGAAGTGAGGACTGAGAACCTCAAGTGATAAGTGATGCAGCTGACAGCGAATAAATAAGTTTTTATCAACAAGAAACCAGTGTAATTTATCAGTTAGAAAACTTGGCAGGTTAATGATAGGCCAGCAGTGACTAAGGACGTATGTTTTCTAAAATCGTTCACATTAGTTTCCTATTTATGTAAATACAGTACTTTTTTCTGTCTATTTTGGTAATTGTTCAAAAGTACTGAAAATAAACTGGTTTGACTGCAAAAGGAGTAAACGGTAGTCTTATGCAATAGTCATGACGAGTTATTTTTTTTTATTGTGCTATTTGTAAAAATGGGAAGAACGTTGTCTTATTTTTGGTGCCGTCTTATATCCGAGCCAATACTGTCTTGAGAGGTCACTGCAGTAAGAAATTGTAAATTAAAATGCTTACTTTTAAAATTGTTTTGCTTCAATGTAGTATAATACTGTGATTTTTAATTTTTCAGCATCACGGACATCAATAGCGAGTTTGCAGACTTTACAAGTGCGTTTACTGGCGCCAGCCCAGCGTCTTCCAACCCTCAGCAGTCTTTGTTTGGCACGACCCCCTCTCCCGCTGCACCAAACATCCTGTCGCCACCGGCAGCATCTGCCAGCATCATCCCTGGACTTCCTGCTGTGTCGATCACTGGCACGGTGCCTTTTCCCCTGCAGTCGATGGGCGCAGCCCCATCTCCCCGTCCTGCCCAGCAGCCCATCGGGGCGAGCTTCCCCAGCCCCCTGCAGACGAACACCGCCAACTTCACTTCATCTCCTTTTGTGAACGGTGGTGTCCCAGGTGAGCTAGTCCCTTCGGGTTTGCTACATGTGCTTTAGGGGTATTTTCACTATCAATATATTGCTGAAAGTGAGAAAAGAGACAATAGAAGAGTGATGATTTAGGAGCGAGAGATAACGGACTGTTGCACTACACCTCACCTTCTAAACATTTTGAGACAGTTTACAACTACTGTCCTGCCTTCCTTTTTTTTTTTTTTTTTTCATGTGTATTGTGTACACCCCAGAAGTTTTTTTCTTAATTTTTAGGGAAAAAAAGTGTAGTATAAACAAGAAGCTAAGGTATTGTTATTTTTTACTATGTCAAGCTATGGTTTTAATGCTTGGAAGACATATTGTAATATACAAAATGAATTTCTTTAGTTTAATTGCGCTAAGCAAATGACAATTTATTCTAAGATATAGTCCTGCGGATTATTTTCTTCATAATACAGTTTTACATAAAAACTTAATTAGGTTAACCTAAAAATATACCTACAGTACTATAATAGTGGTTATCTACTTTTGTAGGTAATGTTCACACACAGAACAAAACAATGTTGTTTTAAAATGTTTATGTTTAAACTAAATGTTAATTTTTAAGTTAGGTTGAATGACAATTATTCTTGGTGTCAAATGCCATTATATTTCGTACTTGTATGTAAACATTTAACAGGTCATTTTTGTTATGTTATTTATATGGCTTGAAACATTTATTTTAATTTTTCTAGAACAAGATGCTCTGTTAACCACCGTATAGCGACCACCCGAGTTTTGGAAATCGATTTCCAGAATTTTTTTTTGCCAAAAACCAGGAAAAAGTTGTCAAATTTTTGAACAAATTTCGGTTAAAAAATGTGTGTGTGTTGAGCCACTTTTTTTTTTCATTTCTGCCTGGCCGACGTAAAAGAATGGCAAGGGGTGGATTGGCCCTTTTTTTGCTGTTTAGGAATGCAGGGGGAAGAGAATTTTAGGTTTACAGTTACCAGGTGGCTGCTGCTGTTGTGTTACACCCACGCATATTGTGTAGAGTCAAGAGAGGATGTAAGATTGCCAGTAATCAGTATTGTTTCATCAGTGAAAAAGTGTTACGGGGAAAGAACAAGTTATAAAGCTGAATTCAATCTGAAAGTTGTGAAGTATGCAGAAGACGGTAAAATTGTGGCAGAAGAAAATATGTTACTGCAGCAACCAATGTCAAGTACTGGTGCAGCCAAAAAGAACAACTCCAGAAGGCGCTGAAAGACAGGCAAGCGTTTTGATGTATGAAGCACGTAAAATATCCAGAAATAAAAGCGACCTCTGTCAGTGTGTTGATTTACGGAAGTTAGGTTATAGTATTGTGAACATGGAAATGTTGCAATTGGAAGCTAACAGTTTGGTAAGAAACACGAACATACCAGTTCTAGGTTTTTAGAGATAAGAGAAACAGTATGGTAAACATTGCCCAAGGCACGTGTGGGTTTAGAGTAATTTAGTGTAGACAGTACTGGTTGACCTTGACAACTTCCGTTTCTTCACTGCAGCTTTATCTGTGGCATACACACACGTCTGCCTGTACTGCGTCCCAGTATCTTGCTGGTTGCCACATGGAAGCAAAACAGCCTACATCACCAAACGCGACGGTTGCTCGAAGGGTCCTTTGATTCAAATATGTGCTCAGGCATGGATGTTTATGTTTTATGTTCACCTGATTTCACCCTCATATTCTCTAAACATGACAGTGTTAAAATATTGTTTAATTTTTTTTTACCAATCTTTTAACCTATGATCCGGCATATAACGACCACTCTCTTAATGGGACCACGATTTTGGTCCATAAAGGGGTTGCTATATGGTGGTTAATATGGTAGGCGAAATGGGACGGAGGTAATGTATTGAAACTTAACGCGTGTATAGCTGATGGCTGACATGTTTGTTGTATTGGAAGGTGCACCTAGATATTGTGTCTGTTCTAGTCATATTCTATAGTTTTAGAATAATACAGTAAAACACCATGTTAACGAACTTCAGTTATGTGAAATTTCAACACAACGAAAGACTAAACTGGTCCTGAAAATAACCTATGTAATTTAATGGATTTAATTTTCAGTACTACAAATTTTGAGATAATAATTTTCGGGACATTCATCAACAATTAACGATAACAAACAGGGTACTTCGGTTTAAATATAAACTGATGAGACGCGTGAAGAACACATATTAAGAAAAAACAACAGTAACATAAACGCGATACATTACAGCCATTTTCACGATTTTCTTTCCACCATAGACATATACAATGTTGCAAGACACAAACTTTGTAAGGCGTATGTCGTTTTGACTGAAGCGCTTCACTAGTGATGCGCTCATGAACTAAAGAATATTTACGCCATCTTGGATTTAAAGCAATTTTGTAAATTTCCTGTTAGTTTTTGTACAGTTGGCCACATGTTTTTACCTTTGTGCCATGTCTTAGAGCAATTAATCTATGGCGTGTTTATTTTCCATCGCTTCCGTTTCTGATTAACCATAAATCAATGAGTTTTGCAGTTATCGGACAGTTGAAAACTTTTACAGTACATACTTAAAAATAGTTTTGACGAGTTTTTTTTAACCTCTGTTCAGTATCTGTTTGTGATGTCTTCAAAACGAAAAGCGATTGACATCAAAACAAAACTTGCAATAGTGAAGGCTGTGGATGAAGGAAAGAAGTAAACGCATGAGACTAAAGAGTTCGGAATCGCCAAATCGACGTTGTCGAAGATATTAGGCCAACTGTCTGAACTGGAAAAAAATGATTTTCTTCCTCAAAGCCGTAAACGCGTTTGTTCGGCACCACACGAGATGCTTGAAAAGAGACTTTTCGACTGGCTGATGCACTCTCGAACGTCGAATATTCCAGTCGGCGGCAACGTGCTTCAAGTTAAAGCACGAGAAGAAGCCAATAAAACGGGAATCGACAATTTTCAGGCATCGGATGGATGGCTTCATAGGTTTAAAGCGCGGTGGAATCTGAGCACACTGAAGGTATCTGGTGAAGCTGCAGCAGTTAATCCAGACGTTCAAAGTGAATGGCATGAAAAGGTTAAGGGTCTGATCTCGGGATACTCAAAACGTAACATTTTTAATGCCGATGAAGCCGGAGTTTTTTATAACCTTCATCCCGACCGTACCTTGGCAACTAAAGGCGAAACATGTCATGGGGGGAAAAAAAGTAAGGAAAGATGCACTGTTCTTTTGTGTGCTAATAGTGATGGGTCAGAAAAAATGGAACCTCTGGTCATTGGGTCATTCCATTTCAGTTCAACCAGGCCATGACACCCACCATCTCAGATTTTAATGAAACTTTTTGTACTTGCTAATACCATTTTGTTATGAAACTGTACCAAATTTTTCCTCCCTGGGCCAAGTAGTTTTTGAGAAAAAAATTGTTAAAGTTGGTGCAAATCCCCATGAGTGTAATGTCAATGATGTATCTAGCAACAACAGACTGTCAAGTAAAAAATTTGCAGATCTGTGACCTAAGTACATACCTGCTTCAAAATTTTACCACATAGCTATTGGATTAT
>PNEQ01003395.1:18834-46268 GCA_003012365.1 Medauroidea extradentata
TCCACCACCCACCCACACCACAATCCACCACCCACCCACACCACAATCCACCACCCACGCACACCACAATCCACCACCACCCACACCTCAATCCACCACCATAATTCACCACCCACCCAACCACCATCACCACAATCCATCATCACTACTATTTGAACAGTGTTATGCATCAAGAGACAATGTGCCAATTTTATGTTAACCAGTTAAACATTTTGTAAGTTTTGCAGATTTTAAACAGTCATACAAGTAGTACATTAGTCATATAAAACCAAAATACAGTACATAACCACAGGATATCGGAGCAAAATACGTTTTATAAAACAGTTTTAAAGCTGATAAATATTTTATACAGAATTTGAAATTGGTGCATAGTCTATTGATGCATAACACCGTACATTTGTGGTGTGTGTGTGTTTATGTGTACCCTAGACCCCCGATTTTACGAATACTCACGGTTCCTCTCGTCACATTCGTAAAATCGCTACCTTTGTAAATTTGATAGCAGCTTATTTTCCCCCCCCCCCCCCCCTACCTTAACAGAAAATTTTAGAATTGCATTTTTTCTGCAAAGTGTCTCTAGGCCACGACTTCCGTAGCGTTTTGTGGGAAATTAATTAACGTAATAATGCAAACATAAATTGATATCAGTAGCCAGAGGTCACACTGTTACACACACACACATATACATACGGTATACATATATATGTATATATATATATTTATTTTTTTTTCATGTAAAACAATTTTATGGGAAACTTCTTCATGTTAGCAATGGTTTGTTTGAAGGATCTGGGAATTCCAACGCAGACTTATTATCAGACTTGGTGGCTGGTTTTGGCAGTCCCGCTGTGCCGGCAGTTTCTCCAAATACGTCTTTTGGCAGTAGCAACACAAATGTTGGACTTCTGGACTCGAACCTCAACTCAACAGGTTGGTGTTGACAATTACAAACTTTTATACTTACTTCTAAGATTCAATGGTTGAGTACTGTAACTGTATGAACTTTGTGTGTACTTGCATGGAAAAGATTTGTTGTATAGTGTGTTAAGCTTATTTTACCCCTTGGTCCACCTTTTATAGTAGCATTGCAGTGTTGGTAGGTATTTTATGCATACCATCTCCTCCTGTCCCTTCTTTACTTTCTCATTTATACGAAGTTTGCTGTCCCTTAGATTGTTTTTATTACATGTATTTAGTATAGACTTTCCTTCGTTTGTGAACATAATGCTTTTTTCATCTGCTTGGTTTGAAGCCAGCGTCAAGTGTGCAGTGTTTTTATAAATACATATATGCATAATACGTTAGTAGTTGCGGGTCAAGTTGTTAATGTTATTCTTTGATTTGTAAAAAACAGAGTATTAAGATCGCGCAATTTCCTTTACAGTAGAATAGTTTTTGTTGCACATAAAGAAGATTCCATAGGTCGAAAAACTTTACAGATTTTGACAAATAATAATATTTTTTAATACAGTACACTAGACCCCCAATTTTACGATACCTGGATTTAACGAAGGTAGCGATGCTACGAATACAATCTCAGGAACCCTCAAAAAATAACAAAATTATATGACAACAAAAAATTGTAAGGAATTACGTTGACAAAGAATAAAACATACTGTATCTAATTCACGGCATTAAAATGTGAATTGTAGAGTTGCAGTTATTACTTGGTAAGTCACAATATTAAAAATAAAACAAAAATAGCGAAAATCCGTTAAAAAATGCGGCAGTGACAGTTTAAAAACTGCGGGGCGGCGGCACCTGTGCCAAGCCGGCCGGCCTGTCTTCGAACTACGACGTATTAGGATCTATATTGAGGTCGTACTATAGACGCAAAGTTCCAGCGCATGCGCATGTGCTCATTTAACTATAGTACAGCCTCCTTCTAGGCTTTTTCACGGCGTCTTATATCTCTCTTGTCTCGCGCCGAATGAGTTTACTTTTTTACGCGAACCGTATAAATAATAGCGTGATATTTTTCTTTATTGCGTTAACACCATACATACTTAAAACAATTAACTTGCAGCATAATTTACTTAAACAATGCGTTACTGCGTGTCGTAAAACGTGCGTTTCACAAGTGAGCACGATAATAGCGCTACCTATTATCCAAGTGTAGAAACATTTGTCTCCGGGTATGTCGAACTTGGAAAATAAATAGATGTTCGTGTATTTCGTAATCCCGGAACTACTAATTTATTTTTACCGCATATACTGACTGTGAAAGTGAATATTTTCAATCACTTATACATGTAATTCTCGACGATTTTAGGTAAGAACGTTACAAAATGGCGTTTTTGGAACGTCGGTATATACTACGGTGCCGCTATCTATCTGCCATCTTGTGAACGTTCGTACAGTTGCACTATCTGTCTGCTCTGCACGCTACTAGTATCTACGATCTCGTACAATTCATCAACAACGTTGTGAGTGAATGTTTTTACGTTAAGTTATATAAAACTGCGCAATGAATAAATACATCCGCTTATTCCTTCTTTCTTTGGTGAATAATTTACAAGGGCATTTTACTAGTAAGGAATGCCTACTTTTTTTTTTTCCATTAAACGCTACGCAAATCGGGTCATTCGCTCGTGAGAAGGCACTCCATAGCTCGGTTTTCTCTTTATTTTAGGACAAAGGTCGATCATATCTATTGTTTACAGGTGTTCTTTTGATCATAAGACATCTGCCTATTGATATAAATTTATATTTCAACTATCACTTGCGTTATTTTTCCGTTAAATGCTACGGAAGTCGGTCTATTCGCTCGAGAGAAGACACTCGGAATCTCGATTTTCTCATTTTTTTTTTTTAGGAAAAGGATTGGTCATATCTATTGTATAGCGGTGTGTTTTTGATCATAAGACGTCTGACTATTGATATAAATTTATATTTAAACTATCACTTGCTTTATTTTCCCGTTAAATGCTACGGGAGTCAGGCTATTCGCTCGAGAGAAGACACTCGGAATCTCGATTTTCTAATTTTTTGGGGACAAGGGTCGGTCATATCTACCGCTCAACAGTGTGACGTCTGGCTACTGATATCAATTAATGTTTACATTATTACGTTAATTAATTTCCCGCAAAATGCTATGGAAGTCGGGGCCTAGAGACACTTTGCAGAAAAAATGCAATTCTAAAATTTTCTGTTAAGGAAGAGGGGGGTGGGGGCAAAAATAAGCCGCTATCGAATTTACGAAGGTAGCGATTTTACGAATGCGATGAGAGGAACCGTGAGTATTCGTAAAATCGGGGGTCTAGTGTATTTCGGTTTTAAAGTAATTTTTAACTACATATGTTTTGATATTTGCTGATTTCTTGAAATGCAATCAAGTACCAAGTATTAACTGACAAAAATTAATTTTATCAACGCAACAAATTTATAAAAATGTACTTACAAATGGGAAATTTTTTACTTCTTCAATTAAGGTTCTGGTTTGTGTAAAGTTAATTTGTATCCATTATATATTAAACATTCATTAAGTAAAATCGCCATGTACAGTAGAACCGTGTTGTAGTGTTCCAACTTATAACAAAATTTTCCTTGTTAAATGGTTACATTCATTTGGTCCTCAAAACTGTTTAATGTTAGGAAGTCATTCTCTTATGTTTTACATTTTGTAAAGCATACATATTTTTTGGGTCCCTTCAGTAACTGGGGTCCACTGTAGTGCCAAGTCTGCTTGTTAAAAATATTTATGCTAGTGATAAGAATGTGTAATTTTCCAATATTGTAAACTACAGTGTAAATTTAAATTTTTGATTTTGAGATTTTGTGTAGGCCCACTCCTTTACGAGAAACATTCATTAATATAAAACTAATTAAAGAAGACTGTCTTTAATACCAACTTGAAGAGACCTCAATTTTTTATGCTTTGTAAGAATGAGTTCTGTGTAAATTGTGTTAGTTCAAATTCATGTTTGCTCTGTGTGAGTATTGGTAGTACTTGTGTTTTTGTTTTTGTTTTTCTGCATTAAATTACAGTTACAGTTTGTAGAATCCTAGCTACTGGCATAGCTTATGTTACTTTTTACGTTTGATGTAAAAATATGTTAAGATGTTTACAAAGAAGCATACAGTCAATGTACAAGGGTATGGAAAACTTGGTAAAGGTAAGATAAATGTGAGTTTGAAATGGTTGAGAAAGTTGAAGAGTTCAGGCTGAAAGTAGAAACAAGAATGAGAGGGATATGAGGGCTTGAACATGAGAAATTCATGTATATACTCTAATGTGGTTCGGCAGCCTACTCAAACGCAGTGAGTGTGGAATAGGTAAACCGCCCCAATCTAATATTTTTGTACCCGTTAACTCCTAAGTCTTGGTTCAATTTAGTAGGTGCACATGAAGAAAACAAACTTGACACTTGCAGTCGGATGCAAACAACACAAGTTAGGTTAACAAACGATAACACATTTTGTAAACTACGTGATGAGGCTGGCGACCTTTAGTTCTGCCATAGTTGGAGTGTTCGCCCAGAGGTTTCTTGTTGGTAAAAGTCTGAGTTCTTTAATACAGTTAGAATTTAATAGTTACAAGACTGCATCTCAACTCATTATAGGTTAAAACTACCATGCTTAATTATAATAATACATATTGCTTAACACATATCCTTTTAAAGTTTTATTTGTACTCTCTACAGGATAATGTGATGAGGACTTAACTACTTACCCCCTTTACTTGTGAATATGCCCTCGAGGCTTCACTTCCCCTGGCAAATGCCTGCCTGCCCATCTTCCACCGCCACTCTCAAATACCTTGACTTCCTGACTGTTTATCTTCCTCAGAGGGCCATCTATTTACGCCTAACGTTTAACTCCAACTGATATTTCCCTGGGCGGACACTGCAAAGTGGCGAAGTGATATCACGGGATCCACAATTTACTCAAATGCAAGAAGTAAAAGGGTAATGCAGTTAACATTCCCCTTTAAACATGTAATGTAAGTTTTACCACTAAAGGAACAGACAATACACATGAGTTTATTTAATTGGGGACCCTTTGTCAGTGCCCAGTTGCACACGGCACTGCCACCCATTGTGTGACGAACATTAAGCTTGCTGAGCAGGCTGCATGCCTACATGCCCCTGGAATGTGATTCCCTGAGCCTTAACTTTGACCTGCCAATGATTCACGTCCATGAGGAGGCTAACTCATTGCTGAGATGATATTTTAAAATTCATAAATGAAGCAAAATACAGCAATACAAAAGATTGTTTAAAATTTCATTCTGATTAAAGTGAGGCTAAATACGATAGGAATCAAAAATGACTTTGTAGTTTCAAACTTTCATTAGCATTTAAACTTCCAAAAGTATTCAAATTTTAATTTTGAGACTACCATCCCTAGTTACTATGTTAAATCCAGCCGTACAAATCCTTGATGCACCTCACATATCATTAACCTGGAATGTATAATTATTTAGAGTTTAAAAAAAAAGTTATCAAAGAAAATATTTCTATCAGTGATGAATTAGAAGTAAAGGAATTGAAATAGATATAAAAAAATAGATGGACTGCTTACCAGTGCATGTCACAATGCAATGATTTCCTGAAATCACTCGAGGCGAATGCAGGGATGGTTCGTTAACAAAGGCCATTGCCGACTCGTCTCCCAGCGCCTGTCATTGTTTCAAGCTGTGTGTCACCATCTCTGATGACCTTGCTGTCCACGAGACGTAAAGCCCACTTACCTGATATATATGCATGTTAATTAATGTACGTATAACAAATTCATAAGTATGGTATGTATATTTATGAATATATAGCAGAAATTTGTATGTATGCATATTTAGGAATGTACAACTAGGCTTAAGGTTTCTCCCCTTCCGCCCCCTCAATTTTGCAAGTTCTGTGACAGATTTGTACAGTTGTGGTTTGTACTGTTTTTTATCACGAAACATTTCATTACAGTGAAGTATAGTACAGTATATTTGATGTTTTTTATTGTTTTTGCATTATGTATGTTAGTATAATTTACAAGTTAATAACAGTTGCTGAAAATATATTTTTCATTTTCTTTTAACATTTAGGTTAATTTGTACTGTAAACTGAGATGACAGTGAAATGTGTAATTAAACCCATCATGTCGGTGCGTAGAAAAGTGTGTCCTATCTGTGTATTGTTATCAATTGAGTTCTAAGGTATTCTTACTAATAGTTTTCTGTGATTTGCATAATGTTTCTGCATGTTGTGCCATGTTTTTTTGTAAGTACTATATTAGGGGTATCTCGGAGGAGCAGCATGATTTTTCTCTTGCAGCTGTTGAAGAATCCACCGTATTTTCGATTGCTGAGCTGACTACACTTACAAAGAGAATAATGTCCAAAGAAGATTCTAAGCGCGAAGATTTGGAAGTATTGCTGACGGCCGTCACACACATATTGCCAGGGCCATTCTCACCACAGAAGTTTTCGGGGCAAGATTCCAACAGTCCCAGAGTCCGTGGTTTCCTGACTTCTCACTACAGTATGATAGCCAACCTGGTGGTGAGCAAGTTTGCCCACGATTGGCCAGCTGGTTTGAATGAGCTTGCCAGAAAAGTGTTGGTAGTAGACGGGGCAGGTTGCACAATATTTCAAGAGTCTTTATCAGTGCTCTGTGGTTCTTTGAAGGAATGCAAAGGGCCCAGTTCCAGGTTAGACTTTCTAGTTAGTATGTTAGAAGAACTCATGAAAAGTGAAGGCATCCAGTCCGCAGTTCTTGAACAGTGTGCTAGCGGGAACGTGGATTTGTCGTGGCCGCAAACTGTGCAGATAATTGCTTCTTTGCCAAATAGGGTTGCCAACAGTCTTGCTGGAGGAGTGCCAGATGTGTTTGCACATGAAAACTTTTGTAGATTACTTTGCTTCCACATAGCAAGATGCACGAGGTTTCTTTTGGAGGCTAGCGACTTTGGGCTTCTCTGTTCAAATGTAGAGCCATTGTCATTTTTGCTGAGCAAAGTGATAGTAATTTATGGTGATAATGGAAGGTCGCCAGGTGTTCAGATGCTTGTGAGGATATTAGAGACTTGGAGCTTAAATGCTACCTCTGCGAGAGTGATTCAGCATGTGTTCCGAAACTTATCTCGTGCAAGTATTGAGCCAGCTTGTGTTTTAGTGCTACAAACGTGCGAGACCCCAGACTCTGTAAAGTGCTTGTTTGGGAATGTTATCAAGAACATCCCAGCATGGAAGTACACCCTCTGCTCCAAACTGACTTTGTTGAGTTACCGCGACTGGGCCAACCCCAAGCTCCTACGCAATCTTGTTGGGATGCTGGATGTGGATGTGGCATGGGAGTTACTGGACCGCCTGCTGGGCGTGTGGTCGGGCCGCAGTGGACTGCTGCACACCCCGTTGGAGCAGCACATCTACGTGACGCAAGCCATCATACTGTGCATACAGCGTGTTGTTCATACTCTGACGGAACTGCAGCGATTGGAGGTGGAGAAAAAATTGTTTGCTGGAGTCCCTGTTCATTTGGAATCGCAACTGGAAGTTGTACGTGCTATTGGAATGGTTACTGCAGAAGTTGTCACGTCTCTACTCCATTCAGAAGAGAATGATGGGGAAAGTAGAAAATTCAAATTTATGTATGATAAACTTACTGAAAAAACAAATAATTTGGTTTCCTCGCTAAAGTTTTTGGGGGAGGAGCAGAAGGAAAAACAGAAAGGAGCGCTGGATACAATTCTTTCCATGAATGTGTTACGTGAGACACATTTGTCAATTTGTAGTGATTTTGAAGGAGATAAAGGAGAAGAATCCGCCAAATATAAGATAGGTGACATGTTGCTACATGAACTGGGTGGAGAGTCTTGTGGACGTTGTGGCAAGGATGACAACTTAAGTGCTGCAGCTACTAAAAGAGTTTTGCAGCATGTAACACAGCCTCCTGTAGCTCCTACTAACTCTCACAATGAGGTGGAACAACTGGACAGTGATGATGATGATGACGACGATGCTGTTATAGATGAGAACCACCAACCCTATTACTTGCGAGATCTAAAGGAAGGGTTGTTGGACAGTGAGAACCCTAAAAGATTCTGTGAGAGCATGAAGGCTGCGGAGCGGTTGATCATTTCTCAGCTTCCGGCAGATGACGAAAACCTCGGCATAGAATTGCTGCAGATACTGTTGTCAGCACCGGATGCCATTTACATGCCTGATTTTGAGGAGCGTCAGTTTGCTTCTGCCGTAGCCATTGTGTGTACTTTTCCATCCCACTGTGCTGAGTATCTAGCTGGGGAGTTCAGCAAGGGAAGTATAAGTTACACTGTTTCGCAGATGTTGTTCATGTTGGACGTGCTAGCATCTGCTGCCAGGAGGCTGGCGTGTAGGGACGTGCCTCAAGAATCTGCAGTGGCAGGTAAGGAGGGCGAAGTAAGTGTGGTAAAAGTAAAAAAGAAGACTCCAGAAGAAATACTCAGGGAAGAAAGTAGGCGGATGGTGCAAGAAAGGATTGAAAGTCACACACGGAGGTTCAGGACATCTGCAAAACACCAGCAGAGTAAGGAGACAGTAAACAGATTTGCTCCTGTTGCCGGTTCATTTTTGTTTCCATTGCTGCGTGGGTTCTCGAAGTATGCGACAGACTACCGGGACATAAGCTGTCTCCTGTTGATCCATGTGCTTCGCGTAGCTGCAGTGGTGGCGATGTGTGCTGCCAACTGCCCAGCTGCAACTCGCATGGCGGCAGAGCTACTGGAGTTTTGCTGCGGTTGTCTGAGTTTCCCCGAGGCAGAAGTGAGGGAGGCCGTGGCCTCGTGCATTGGAGCAATCACCCTAAGCATACCACGAGCAGGGCTCACTTCCGACCTGTGGAACCAGCTGGTAGAGTTGCGGGCCTGGCTCATCACCATGGCCAGCCCACATGAGCCTCATGAACGGTGCCGCACTGTATCCACTGCTGTGCTCACAATACTGGAGCAAGAGTTGTTCAACTTCTGAACTGCAAGCTTGTTAATGACTACAGGTTTTGGAATGGTTCCTGTGTAAGCTGCAACTCTCGTGAATGATGGAGAAGGAAGATTGCCTTGTGGGGAATTCTTCCCATTGCAGAGAAAACTGAACTTCTCTACTCTATACTCTTCAGACTCTCTCAAAAGTGCTTGATGGTCATACCTACACCCACATTTGTAGAAATGTAGTATGTGGCAACACTGCAAGGATTGTTGACTGACTGTATGTGCAGGCCTAACACCCCAGTGTGCTGTGACTGTTAACGTTACACACATTACACATTCGTATAGTAGTGTGTCTGATATATATCTTGTTCACTGCTCTGGACAAGAAGAAATGCTGTGTGACTATTAAATCAACACTTTAATGTATATTTGTGTGACGATAATGTGGTAGCAATGATTATGTATTGAAATATAGTAACTTACGGGTGGCATACTGTCTTAATCATGTAGCCTAACGTCATCCATATACGTATCTACATTACTTCACACAAAGTAAAAAGGTTTATGCCTAGCATTTTATGACAAAATATATATTGTAAAATGTTTTGTGAAATATGTTAGACTTTCAATTATGTATATTGCAGATGAACTCCTGCAATTTAAAAGTTTATTAAATATTTAAAAATGTTTTGTTATAACCTTAGTTTTTACAATTTACCATATTTGCCGGCATATAGGACGACCCCGCGTATAAGACGAGTCATGGTTTTGACGGTATAAAATCTTGAAAAAATAAATTACTAATTTTGAAATTCCTGACAGAAAAGTATTTTTATCCTTTGCCAGAAACGTTAAAAATTTAGTTTCAATATTTTCAATGCATTTATTATCGTCATATAAACATCATAGTAGACACATAAATGAATAACATTGGCTACTACTGCTCTCCGCGCACCCAAGAACCAAGGAAAAGCACGGCGGTGGCCGACGCCCGGCGATATATCAGTTGCCGGCAGGTGTGCGCAATTTGGCAACGCCGGACTGAGGCACGCCGCGCGCTATATGGCAACGCCAGGCTACAACAGCTGCTTGCAAGGTCATTGCATTCCTGTGCTCTGTTGTCTGCCAACCTAGTACTAGACAGTAGACACATGAATGTGTGGTGCGGTACCTAGATCCTCGTTTTTTCCGCCCGAGAATTTTGCTCTTGCAAGACAAAGGATGCAAGCATGCGGACCTAGATCCTAGTTTTCTCCGCCCGAGAGTTGTAGGCTGGCGAGACAAAGTATCTTGGCGCGCGCTCGCATTGATCGCCGCTTCGTTGCGAGGAAGTATCCTTTGTTATGAATGACGCTCATCAAAATTTCGTACCGTAAATTTTATTTAAAAAACGGGGCACTCGTTTTCATTTGTGATGAAAAACGCAATTCCTTGAAATGTCATACAACTCCACAGCTTACAGCTTAGCTTTCAAACGATTTTAGGTTACCAAAAATTTTTGCACCTTCATATAAGATGAGTGGCAATTTTTGAAGACCAAAAATATGTAAAAAATAGTTGTCTTATATGCCGGCAAATACGGTATAGTTACAAGAGATCACTTATTCCTATTGTACAGTAAATTTATAGGGTTAGTCTATGTAATGTGGTGTTACTAGCCTCCTACGTTATATAGGTGTATACGTAGATGTAAATAGATCAACTCTCATACATGCTCTGGTCTCAGCGGTGAGCTACTCTCTTGAACCAATTACCAAGACGAGAGGCGCACAATACTCAACTACGCACCATCGGCCAAACTCCCGCCATAATGCTCCTAAGAGCCAAAGCCAACCAAAGGCAAGAAACATTTGTCATGACCTACGCTCGGGGCATTCACAACAGGAAAGCAATAGATCAGTGAGAAAATGACACATACCTTTTGAAATTAAAGCAGTATATTCAATAATAATTTACATCAATTACTCTCTCGGCACAATCAAGTTAATTTTCAGAGACACAGATCCATACAAATACCTTTCACAAAATGTCAATTTTACAGGCTTGACCTAAGAGCATTTTGCCCTACAACGTACCAAAACGGCCGTCACACACTCAGTAATCCTCTCGGCTTCCCGGCACAGTTCACACAAATAACACAATATTTGACTTGCCCATGCAAGTGCAAAGTCCTTACTCTCTGTACTCTTTTGCACCAGAGTCGTACACTACCCTAACATTATGGCACTAATCCGCAGGGGTTAAGCACATTACCATCCTATATTTATGACTCAAAGCCTTTTTAAATTCAGTACCATCTGTTTCGAAATGCAAATACCTCTCCTCCCCAATCTTGAACCAGCTCTATGCACCCAATTTTGGATTCCGACCGACTTGGTCAAAGTTTTAAAGGTCTCCGACGATGTCGCAATGGGCAATGTCCAGATGACTCGTAAGTTTTACGAGTCACATTTCCCCGACAACTTAAAAACCAAGTATTCCGGCAGAGATCCTCATCCAAAGAGCCACGCTCCCCACACAAGGAAAAGGCCAAAATCGAGACGACTCACCATTTCATCAGATTCTCAGTGACCACTGGTCGCCAGCCACATACCTCGGCTGCGAACGGGCCATCCAAACCTCTTGTTAAGCCCTGTTTAGCCCAAGAGCAATTGGGCGATCACCCCTTCAGAGAAGACTAAGAATCTTCCCGAGTCAAATACCATCGGCGCGCGACTTCGTCGGATCACACACTCACAGATCGTCCACCTTGCCCGTTACCTCCTCATTCAACTCATCTTGCCAGAATGAGCGCCACTCGCTTCCTCCTCCTGCCAAGCAAAACTTATGCCCCCCCTTCTTATGCCCCCCTTTTTTTTCCCTTCACCCAGCCGAGACCCCTGAGACATTTCTCTCAACACGGCCGCCCCTCCACAGCCGTTTGAGGGGTAGACCCGACTGAAGGAGCGACTCAAGATATCTCGTTATAACCACCCAACACGCCCCCATTTGACCAGAAAGGTGAACACACCAAGACTGAAGCACTACAGACAGGGAGAAGCAAAATAAGCTCGCCCGACAGACGTCCTTAAAGAAAAGGAAAACCAAACCAAAATAATCAGACCAAAATCTAGCAAACAATAAAAAGAGAACCAAATACAAGCACAACCAACCAAACCTACCATTAAGGACCCAACCCTGACCAGCCACCCAGCTCACTCTTATCTCAGGGGTTCTACATAGTATCAAAGGGTGGACGCGTACTGAGCAATAGTCAAGCAACACGTGGTTCAATAAACAGTCCATTTTTACTATTTTTTCCTTCAAAAGAAACACTACTGCACTTACATTGTTACAGGTCTCATTTACGTTTCCACATCAACATAAAATAAAACTGAAGGTTAACTGAACCAAACGAAACAAAAATTAAAGAAAACTAGTGGTGCTGAACTAAAACATAACCCCTGACTGTAACCGATAGTGGGCCGGCCACACGGTCGATATCGCCTTAAGTTCCCATCCATAGATCAATGTTGATTAATAATAAAAGTTACTTGAAAGTCTTTTCACTACCTTCCATCACGGCACATGGCTCTCGTTCGCGCCTCGCGGCTCACTTATTTCTCACCATGTGCGTGACACACATCCGTCTCCCTTGACCATCTAGAACAGAGTGCCCGGCTTCGGTAGCCGCAATGGCGTCCAAAGATGTCATGGCGGCTTCCCTTCTGGTATAATGTTCTAGAACATTCTAGTAAAGCCAAATAACCAGTCTGGATACAAATTAAATAAACTTAGACAGACTAAAATTACAGAAAAATTCGCAAAATTCCGCTGAGCACAATAATGTATCTCACTGTGTTACTGGATGATTATTACAATAAAAAATATTAAGTAAAGGTTAAGCATCAGACATTGTGCCGGCAGCACACCTTGCAGTACCCTCTGTGAACCCCTATTGGTGTCACCCTCGCTGCACCACGGCCGGAATGACTGAATTCATTTACATATCTTTAAATTAAACACCAAGAACTTCCCAACTGGCGTAACTTTTAAAATATCAATTTCTCGTAAAATTTTGAAGAGTCCAAAGTTGCTTGAATTTTTGTGCTGTTTCAGAAAAGTCCGCACAAGACATATTTATTTTAAATTCACGTGTTGTCAGAAATAAGAACTTAATTTGAACATAAGCTTATGAACACATTTTGATATGAAACATTAAAATAAAAGACTGATCAATAGCATTTGCATCCAGGTGCGATTTTCTCTTGCAGTACTGTTTCGCCAGCCCAATAGTGGTTTTACATTTAGAGATTGGGTTTTGTAGGTGATATCCTGTTCAGCAAAATTATAACTTTTAAATTAATTAACCAAAAGACTTTTCCTAAATGATCATTAGGCTTAAAACAACAAATACTGAAGTCTTACTAAAACAAAATTCCTGAAACTTACAATTGTATAACAATTTGCAATTTAATTATCTACAGGCAGTAGACTTGCATAGACTAAAGTTGGGTGGCCGGACAACACTCTGGGGCTTCTGTGTTTAATAAAAGCATCATATCCACTACCCTACACTTAATCAACTCTAGGTTGATCAGCTCGTGGTCTTAAAGTGTCAGTAACACTGGCTAGCATCACTTGTGCAAAATAAACACCAACAGGAACTCAAAGCAAAAATATAAGAAAACATACAACTGACTTATATTGAAAAAGTTTACCCCAAGTGCAGGCTCGTCCCTTCACAGTAAGTTAAGTAATAACACTTGCAATTTATAAGGTACTATGTAATTGATATGAATTTGTACTGTGGATTATCTGAGATTTTGATTTATCCATTGCATCATTCTTCTCAGGTAGCTTGTATAGATTGCTGGCAGTTTGCAGTATTTTCTTTGGCTTTTGTTAAAGTGGAAACTTCATGAATTAATTTTTTTGTTTTAATTTAAGTTTTGTATTGTACCTAATTTTCGTTCTGTTGTGTAATATGTACACACAACCTTCTATCTAATTACATGTGCCTCTGTTTGGAGTATGTATGTGGTATTAATACAAGTGTGTACTTTCCTTTGCTCAAGTTTGAATTGTAGACTGTTAGGTTTATGCTCTCAAATAATGTACTGTATAGTTCATGAATGAATTCATTGTCTGGTATTTTGAGGTTTGTTTTTTTCAAATGTGAAGAAAAGGCAGTTTTTTTCCCTGTAGTATACAGTGGAGGATTTGCTGGTAAGGGAAAAAACTTTTACAAACACAATGAAAGTACAGTGTTGAGTAAGGTCCTTAATGCTAGTTATATAATTGAATAATGCTTATTTTTACTATACCAATCATAAATTTTGTTTAATTTTATGTGTGTTCTGTAAATATCTGTAACATATTTTTAGCTATTTTGTTTTAAAGTATTGTAGTTAGTTGACTGTACTTTAGCTTCTTATGTGCATACAAGGTATTTATTGGCTGTTACAGAAATACAATTTTTGGTATGTATTTACATGACCAAGGACTACCAGAAGTTAAAAATTTTTAAAAGTTGTAGTTTGTATTATATTTGTCAAATACAGAATGTTAAAAATTGTTCTAATGACTCAGTTGTGCACTACAGTTTCTTTATTTACCGACTTTTTACTCGTATTAAAATGTTTGGTGTTTCATGCTGTAAATAATAGACCATCACAGTTTTACTGTGCAAGATCTTCTCTGCCTGTGCCATTCTTTGTCTACATTCTGTTTGAAACTAACCACTGCAGTGCAGGTAATAAACCTTCTGTTTAGTTGACAGACAAAGTTAGTGGCAGTCTGGCAAAGTTCAAAGTCTGGTAGTGGCTTTATCCATTAAGCTTGTAGCTATAGTTAGACCAATTTAAATGGGAAATCAATGTGAAAATAATTTCTCAAAACTTGTTTCTATATGTGATAAAAAATATTTAAAAAAAAAATCACTTTTTATAATTAATTAGTATTACTTTCAATATTATATATAACAGAATTTCTAATATGGCAGTATTCTTTCAGAAGTCTCGCATAGAATAAGTCTTGTTTGAAAGCAACATCATTATAAATTGATACGTTTAAGGTACTGTAATTGTATTTATAATTGATTCCTTATTTGAACTCCAAAACATCTAGCTTAGTATGCACATCCTTAAACAGCAGAGCAACATAGGAGCGAGCAAGAATTGGGCGTGGAAGGTGGCTTCCTGTCTTACTGTTTGATAGAGATTTGTGAAAACCAAAATTGTACAGTAGAACTCCCAATTATCCGAATTATTTGGGACTGGACCCCATTCAGAAATTTGATTTTTTCCGAATATGATGTATTTTAAAGAAACAGAGTTTATTGTTGGTACTAAATGCATTTTTATGGATATAAATGAAAAGGAATCACTGTTACATGTTATATATCACATTTACTGTACTTACAAGTGTTGTACATTGGTACAGTACATAGTAAATGAAAATTATTGTTTGCTGAACATCTTGGTCAAAGTAAGCTATTTAACTGTCTTGATCCGTTTTCGGGCAGCCAAGTTGCTTGTCCACTCGACAGTGAGATGTGGCATGTGGTCACACTTTGGCTGATGCTCCATCCACTTCAACGCAAGTTCAAAGACTGCAAACACTTCACTAGCTGATGATCTCATGTCTGCTTCAACTTCAACATCGTCATCTTCATCCTCGACACTTTCTTTTCCCAGACTTTCGATAACTTAGAATTTGAAACCCAGGGTCTGACGAATCACAGACCATCCACTCTCCTAAATCTTCAGCACTAACATCTGAACATTCAGGAATTTTTAAAAGAATATTTCTTAATTCCTCAAGTGACAAGTTATCCTCATTGTCTCTTGTCTCTTCACTTTCCTATGTTGAGCTTCTTTTTCCTTTTCCTCCATTTCCTCTCTTCTTCAGTTGATATGCCTTTAAACTTGTTCCACGCATGTCTTATTGTGACTGCCTTAACCAAGCTCCAAGCTTCCACCACCATGTAAGCCCAATATTTCAAATCATTTTTTGTGGTTAGCCAACACACCTCCTTCGTCTTTGCCCTCTACCAAAAATTTCCTTAAAACTTGCCTTCTGTAATGGTGTTTCATGGTTTCGATAACAAACTGGTCCGTTGGTGTCAACAAGCTTGTGAAGTTTGCCTTAAAAAGATTGTTGTAAACTGGCCATTCTCTCTTTCTAACAAAAAAGCACTTTACTGCCTTGTTTTCCCAAGAGATTTTTTGGTGCTTTTTCACTTCAGGGAAAAATTTTTGTCATACCACTCTGTAAACAATGCTGCTGTCATCCAAGCTTTGGGTTGGTTTTTATAAAAGAGGGGAAGCTCTTGGGCTTCTTTTTTTACTTTCCTATTAACAGAAGGGGTATTTTATTGCTTCCGTAGTGTTCGCACTGTTAAGCACCGTAACACTGTCTTGACTATATATCCTGGAGCACTACACTCCCTTTTTGAGGCTAAAGTGATTTTAGGCAGAGCTTTCCAAACAAGACCGGTTTCATCGACGTTGTACAAAAACCCAGGACTGTAGGAGTCTGCTACAACTTCAGTTTTTTCAATAAAATATTCTGTAGCTTTGGAGTCAGCTTATAACCTCTCGCCACTTAAATTGAATTCACGGATACCATGTCTGAACTTGAAATTTTCTTAGCCAGACGTTACTTGCTTTAAGAGATGAACAACCAAGCTTCGGAGCTATGAGCCTAGCTTTTTCACAAAGAATCTGACCCGAAATTGCATTTCCCATAGAATGTTGTTGCAAAAACCTCTTGAAAACTGCATCTTCTAAATTTTTGTTGGTTGTTGCCTTCATTGATTTTCTTGAAGAACGTCCATCTTCATTTTCAAACACTGACATGAAGTTCAAAAGCCTTAAATCTTTGCTTGTCCAACTCCGTATATCTCAGCCAACTGTTTACCAGTAACTCCTTTATCTGATTGCTCTAAAATTTTTAATTTATTTGCTAACTACAACACAACACGTTTTCTTTTAGAAGCCGCGGTGAACGATGAAACACACTCACAAACAAAACCATGCAACAACGCGAAAGAGTCAGGTCATTGATACCCTGACTGACTAATCAAACCAAACAGTGACAAGTGGGTCAGCCAGGTACGGACGACAGTGTAGCCAACATACGTAATAGAATTGCACTATGAGATGGTGCCTCATCATCCCAATAATGTTCATGCTGCGCCTACACTAGCTATGCGGAGGGAAGGATAATATAGCTCGTTTAGGTAGATCATTATTTTGCGAATTACAATACATGTGTATGTATGTTTCCATCTTAAAAATTTTTTTCCTGAAAGCAATTTGGATAACTGAAGAGCAAACATTCAAAACCAGACATGTCCAAAATCCGGAAAATGAGTAAAATGCTCTTTATCACGTCTTATAGAAATGGGTATGTTTATTCTCAGTCAGTGCTATAAAATATAATGTTTATTCACTTTTTTCTACAGCTAGATAAGGTTGACATGTCTGGTTTCGAAAGTTTGTTCCTGAATTGAAGTTCTACTGTATTGTTAATATTAGTGCTGAGGAATTGAAGAATGAAGTTCGTACAAGATACATTTATACAGTTGAATTCTAGTTAAAAGATGTGAAGAACTCAAAGGAATATATGAAACCATGCTCAATGACTACATTCTTACAATGCTAACAACTTTAGAACAAGTATGGTCATCTTCCCAGTGTAACACAGTTTAGTTTTTCATTGTTGAATGAATACACTGTACACTTAGAGTATTGTGAAGTCTCGGAAATTAAAACCTCTTTAATGTTCTACTTAAAATACACTAAACTAAATTAGTTGCTTTTTACCCTTCAAGTGAGATTGGCTATTTTTTACTTTGTGTGCTTAAGGCTGTTCAGATGTGAAAATCAAGTGATTCATTGATGTACGAGATTTTGGTCAGCACTTAACATCTAGGTTTCAAGCATTGGTAACGGCACAGGTATGACTATAGAGCAGGGGCGGGGGAAACTGGAGATCTCTGAGAAATCCCACTGACCAGTGGCATCATCCGACACAATTCCCAGATGCGAAAATCTGGAAAACGACCCTGCCGGGATTTGAACCCAGACCACCTCGGTGAGAGGCAAGTGTTCTAACCACTCTTTAGTTCCCCACACTTTAGTTCGTGGATGACTATTACTCAACCACGACAAGTAGTCCTGTAGGAGAAAAAGTGAACTACCACTGTGTTGTCCTGAACTACCATGTGTGCAGCTGGTCTGACACACCAATGCACCGGCCATAATACTGTTACTCAGACAGCAGGCGTATGGATGTAAACTTAAAATGAACAAATATAACTTCTTAGTTTGGTTTGATACAGCTTGAGTTACTGGAAGGTCGCAATAAAATGTGCGTTCTCTTAGTACCCAATACCTCGTGTAACTAATATATCTGTCAGGGAAGTTAAAAGTCTGTGGTTGTGAGGAGGAAAGTCAGCGCCCTAAGGTAATATGATACTTAGCTGGCAGGTAGTCACGTCTCATTCGCATGCCTGCCCTGCTTATCAAAAAGTAGCTACATTATCTGTGTTTCTCAGTTTTTACGTATACGTCTCCACGAGGTCCAAATTCCGCTACATGTAGTGCAATTCCGCTATGGTTGGTAACACTGACCATATGCCATGAACTTACGTCAGGAAGAGTGCATGTCCCCTCCCTGTGACTTGTCTACATACTACTAGTGCCACGCTTCTTCCCCCCACGGGAGAACTAGTTGTGGTCATGTGTACTATGGAAAATTTTTAGCATGCATGTTATTTTAATAATGGCATGTCAAAGCCACAATTTGCATGGTTGCAGCTCTATACATCCAGTGTAAACTTATAGTTATCTAACGACATGATTACTTTAACCATAACAATTGAGTGTCAATTAAAATTGAACTGTTGCTCAACGTATATTGAAAGCTCGTTATTATGATTATATTAATAATACAATACGGTGCACAAGTACTTACAGAGTAGTACTCGATAGAAAACACACAAGAAAGGACGAACATATTTTCCGCGGAAGCACGGAGGCTTGCAACATTTTACCGGCTGGGTCGGCTTCTTCAAACAGTATTGTATTATTATTATGTACATAAATTAGTAAGCCTAGTGGCCTCTTCCTGCCAAATCATTATGTAGAGGTTATGTCTGTGCTTTCAAGTGAATCTGATATTTTTGCAGTGGATGTTTTAGTTAGTGCATTATTCCCCTTGCCTCCAACCAAGTAATGTCTGTGAAACAAATTTGGTAATGTTATCACAACAGACACCAGAAAAATAAACTGATAGAAGATTGGTTCATAAAACAACTTTTTGATATGTTAGTATGACTGAAATCACTGTTCAGAACAAATGAAAAGCTGAAACTTGACTTTGCAAAAAGTCCTGTGTTGATATAACGGAAGCTGGTAGAAAAACAAATTGACTGATTACATCTATCAGTGGCAAGGCAGACGTATGCAACAAAGGAAAATGAGGGTGATAGGGTTACACATAACAAAAGTTTCGCCTTTTTTCTGTGCAAATGTTGAAAGGTTAGTGTCAGAAAGGAGAGGAGGGAGTTGTTTGACAGCACACAGGACGCTTCAAAGGTGCTGTCCCCTTCCCCGTCAGCAAACTTTAACCTTGAGCTAAAAATTCTCCAGCTGGCCATTGAATGGACGGGAAGGGGAGAAATGCAGCCAGATAAAAAGAAACTTCCCTTCAGCATGTGTCGACTGTGGAGAGCATATTATTCTCCTTTATGCTTATCTCATGACTGCGACCTCGCCCAACCCCAATTTGGCCAACTTTTAAACATTTTGTCTGACATTCTGTACTCATATGCAAGCCAGAGTAATTACTCAAAAAGCTATGCAATAACCATCCGAAGCATAAAATCTTAAGGTTACTAGCAGCTGGTCAATAAGTGGCATATAGTGATTCTTGAAAACCAAAACATTCACTCAGAATATACAAACCTACATGTTTAACATAACCTACCATTATGTGGGTAAATGTAGGTAAATTTTCACCATAGGTTTATAAAAATTATACAAGGGGATATGGGATAGAGGTATGCAATATAAACTTGAAAATTTTTTACATGGTTTTTGCTAACCAGAATGTAGGCCTACCTTTTTTATATGGAATAAATAATAATTAGTGTGTGTAATAATCGACTACACACCAGTCTGTGGTCACTACTAGACGCCTTTAAGTTTTTTATTGTAGTTCTATTCTATTTTTATTCCTGCAAAATCTTATAAAAATTCTTGGCCATCCATCTACAAGTAATTAGAGCATTTTGAAATAGTCTTGGCCTGTTAATAAAATGTATTATCTCTTCGTTGTCACTGGTTACACAGACTTGTTTGTTTTAAAGTCTTGATTGCTGCGTTAATTGGTACCTTTTCTTGTGTTTAAAACTTGACCAATGGTTATTGACAGTAAAACTATTGATTAACCTTAATCTGTAGCTGAGAAACTGAAAATGTGATTAACTATTGGTTAAATTTTAATCAAGAGATAATTGGAACAAAACCAGACCTTAATAAACTGGCCCTTACTGAAATAAAATATATCCTCGAATTAGACGTCACTGGCTACATATTAGAATTTATAAAATCTAGGGATGCACCAATACCACTTTTCTCCTATACTGATCACAACACACACCTTGAACCTTAACTGATACTTACAGATGTCAATATGCATTTGTATAGCAGTATCAGTGGTTAAAGTGAAGAAGCTTGCATGACAATACATGAAACACAGTAACATAGTGAATTCAGTACAATAACAGCTTTACTTAGCTATCAAAACCAGAAAACAGTTGTTATGAACAATTACAACAATTAATATTTTCATAAATTAAGAATTTAGCGAAATTGTTAAAAAAAATTTCAAGTTTTTGGCAAAAAGGTAACAAAAGCAGCAGTCTACTAGCTTATACCATTACTTAAAAAAAAAAAAAGATATACATACAAAATATATATATATATACATATATATATATATATATATATATATTAGTGTCATTACTGCAGCTTTGACACACTTCAGTTATGATACACAATCACAAAAATTACATTGCATTGCTTGACGTTCAAGCAATGGTATATAAACACAAACGTACGCAGTTCCCACTTAATTTATTATAGACACATCAGATATGTATTGTGAAGTGTTCAGGCACTTCTCCCTACTTTATTTTAAATTTATATAAAATATTTTTTCTCTTAAATATGATATAACAAACCTGAACTGGCAAAGGATTCACTGCAAGGATTATCGTTATTTTTTTCTAGCAAAATTGAAAGTTGTTTTCTTTTACGATGGAAAACTATGATACTCTGTTTTCATGTAGAACTGGATAATCAACATTTCAGATATTTTGTAGTGATTGGACTTAAAAACAATATGTATTGGATGACTTTTCGTGTAATGTGGTGTTTTGCAGTTCATTAAACTCTCTGAAATGGTAAAGGTGCAAGAAAATTTTTCTCATATTTGAAGTTGTTTAAGATGTTGTTGTGCCCTTTGAGCCTCTCAATACACTTTTGTTTAACACGGAAGAAATACTTTTTGATGAATCCATTTTTTTTTTTTCGATTAAAGTAGTCCCAAACATCTTACCTTATTTTCCGTGACATCTTTACTTTGTGATTACATGTGTAGACATACTACATAGTTCCAATTTCTTATAGGTCAGACATCTCCTTTCCCACTAACAGCCTGCGCCACCACCAGCTAGCTATTCCTGTTTAAGCAGACAAACGTGAAAAATGACTAAGAGTGGAAGTTATGGTGATTATTATTTTTATTTCATAATATGCTGATACAATAACAAAGTGCGTAAATTATGCACTGAAGTATAAGTATGCCGGTAATGAGGTACATAGCATCATTATAATGGACGACTTGAAAAGAGGCGGAGCTTCAGTCAGGTGTGGGATACAATTCCTATCTCCATGGATACCGCAGCCGAACATAACCTTCATTTAGCTGTTTGGCTTCACATGTCCCGGATGAGATTTACGTCAAGAAAATTGATTACTTGTTTGGAATTTGCCGTTTTTTCACGTAAACATTAATCTTATGTATTTGCATATCTTAACCATGAAATTGAAACTAAAATTTTTTTCCCTTGCGTGCAAATCTATGAATACGCAACATTTTTGCTTTCTGCAATTACCAACTAATAAATCAGCATGTTTGTAAACAAGCTTTGTTTCCCACAGTACTTATCCCCTGCTGTGACGTCAGGGGGCTGTACTTCAAGTCGTCCATTATCGGTAAAAATTTAAGAAATTACTGATACTGATAAACAGTCGATACTGCAGATTTTACCAATGCTGGGTATTGGTTATTGGTATTTGTGCATCCATAATTAAAGCGTAAACAATGATTTTTTTAAAAAATTGCTGAAAATAATGGGTTTAATGTTAGATTTTTTGATTGTTTGGTACACTAAGAAACTATATACCATTTTATCGAGATCAAATATTTCTTTTGATTACTGGGATATCTCATTTAGAGCTGTGCAAACTTGTCCATTGTGGTGTATGTTGGCAGTAACAAGTGCACGTCCCTTGTACCACACAACAAGCTGCTATGGCAAGGTGTCAAGTTGCGCAATAAGATCTGACAACAGTATAACCCTTCTCTTTCATCCCATTAGGTGATTGGTTCAAAATATCTAATTGTGGCTCATAATATACATACTATAAGCATTATGTCATGCATCAAGAGTATTAGCAACACACTTATATGTTACGTAAAATTATATTGCTAATATGACAATTTTAATGAGCACTAGAGCGACTTTAAAGCAGCCGCCTATCATGTACTACTTTAAATGTGTTGCAGTGTCTTGGGGAAATACAGTATTATTTTTACTAGACTGTTCCACGTTTGCCAAGTATGTTAATTTATGAAAAGTATAAGCATCTCAAGACTGGTGTGGAATGTTACTGACAGGTCATTGCACACATTAGCAACACAATTTTCAAGCCCTCAAACTTAACTAGATACTGCCGTAGCTCAAAATGAATGAACTAATTACTACGCGAAAATTAGAAATTTGCTGCTGATTTTCCATGAACAAAATTGTATGATCACCACTTACAGTCCCAAAGTAATCACGGTTCCATGAAGTGCTTGTACGCTTGTTCAGCACTTGGTGCATGACATCATTTGATCCAGGTGAAACTTGTTTACGTCCAATAAGTGAACAATTGTTTACATGTGTTTGATCACTACCTGCGTATGTGATCGAGAAAGTTTGCTTACTCTTTCATGTCATTTTTGTAAATATCTCTTAATACTGTTTATACGTTCAGGTGGAATTTCAAATTGCCCGCTCACCACAATCTTATCTGCATTAGACTCGGCAAATGATAAAGTGTGTTAAGGAAAACAGCCCATAGTTGAATATTTGTACCACATTTAAGGGAACTATATATAAATTATAACCTGTATATGCATAATTACAAGCTTGGTTATATAAACATTGGCCGACAAGAAATTACCTTATGTACAGTAGGTGAATATTTTTTGTAACTATTTCACACACTTGTTAATACAAAGTAGTTTTAATTTTTCTTGAAATAAAACATGAAATTGTTAATTCTCATGGTCAATAAAACATTTTTGTGTCAAACATATTATAGTATACCGGTAACAATGTTGAATACATGGGTAAAAGGAACTTATATCTGTTATGGGAATAAACTCCCTAATTTAAATATTGGAGATGTTTTATAATTTTTACAAACATTAATTTACACAAATGTTGATATTACAAACTACAAAAATTCAGGTTTGTTTTATAAAAAGATTTAGAAAAATTTTATTGCCTGTGTGTGGTAGCTATTCCTGGAAATCTGTGCACAGGTACAAGATTACAAAATATTATTATGGTACAAGATTTTGTGTTTTACAAGGAAATTTGCTAAATAAAGTGTTTACTGCTGGTATGTACTTAGTTAGCTGTAACAGTTGTTGAAGAAATGGGGCTGATTCTCTGCAGGCTTTCTAGCTTCTCCCTCATCACTGCTTGATGCACCAACGTTGCAGCCAATTGTCCCACACAGTACTGCCACCACTACTACAATGTCTTCCACGCAGCAGGTAAGTTATGCGCTAATTGTATGTAAACCTCTTGATAATCATGTACTTGCTGGCGTAAAGGAAACTGTATTGAGTTCTTTAATGTGTTGAATTTTCCATTTAAACATTTTGAAGAATGCAAAAATATGCAGTCGATACAAAATTTTTTTTTATTTTGGCTACACCGCAATGGCAATTTTGTAACTTTGATGAGTGATTATGCAAAAACTATGGGGCCCAATTTTTTTTATTTGGAAAAATTACGTGTTATCTGATATGCAAATGTTGAACAGTGTTTCGCACAAATATAAAAAAATGAAATTTTACGGGTTCAATGCCCTTAAGGCTGTTCCAAGGCGTTTTCAGATCGACATGTCAGTAATTTCAATTTGATAGGTCAAAAGTGGCTCGCATACCTTCCATGAACACTGGAACGCATCACAGAACGCGTGAACTTGCTATATTAGCCACTGCGCTTCAGAATATCTCACACTTGCCTCTGGGCGCTGTTGAAGGTCGGATCTACGCTTCTCTCCCCTCCAAGCGATGACAGCGCTCAGAGTATTGGAACAGCAGTAGTGATAAACTTTGGTAGTATGTAGTCCCTACAGCAGCGTGCTGTCTGTCCTCAGCTGTCACATGGCGAGAGTGAGGGGTGGGTAAGCTCGGTCCTTGAAGGGAGGAGTGGGGGAAACTCGTCAAACCACTTTGCTCAAAGTCTGGCCTGTGTGTTGACACAATTTGGTTTTGAAGCTTCTAGCAGGGGTGGTGGGTGTGCCGTAAGGGGTAAGCCGCTCTACGACAGTGCATTTCTTCCAACGACTCTACCAATAATTGTACAGAACTACTTTAAAATTTTTACGTGAAATAAGAAATACATTTTCTCAATCGGTGTTGTATCGTAGACAAAGTGGTCACATGACCAGATTTTGATGTACTACAGCTGGTGACTATTTGTTCTCAAGCCAAAGAATGAATATCTACCAGATTACGAACTGCACTCCATGTTAAAATTCAAAATACATTTACATTTATTAAAGTGGTAAGGAATAAGTAGTCATTTCTACTGTTTGCAGGAACTGATGTTAATTACAATGCTGTAAACTATTAATCACTGTTAACAGATATTACCTTAAAAATGATTTCTTTTTCACTTTTGATTTTCTCATTGGCACTTGCTTAGTAAATGCATGTTTCAATTTAGTTATTACTACACCGAAGTGTTGTTACGAACGCCAAACAAGTGATTGGCAGAGCCCGGAAAAATTTGCGGATTCACTGACCAGTAGGCTAGTCTCCAAGAATGTATGTTTTCTCAAGCAGACAGCAGCTGCTCATTAGTTGCTCGATTCTACTGCAAAATGGGCAAGAGTTTTTTTTTTTTTTTTTTTTTTTTTTTTTTAAACCGATATTTAGAAGGTGTCAAAATAAGTCAAGGGCCAATTGCGAAAGTGACACGAACGTGTAGTTGCTGGAATTCTAGCTTGTGTCTGGAAGAAAACGCGAATTTTTCAGGACTCTAGTGATCGGCCCTGACATCCTAATTATATCATATAACTTACAATATTAGAAACCAACTAAAGTACTATTTCGTGCGCAGGACACTCTCATAAGTTCAGCAGGAGAGTGACTAACACTCTCTCGTCTAGCTAACAACCTGTGATAGTCCCATTGCACAAATTCTTCACATATTTCATTAATATTTTAAAGATGACATAAAGAATATAATACTATTTTTAACAGGAAAACTTACAAAGATGTTGGAAGCGTCCACAGTTTATCCTTGCCTTCATGTCAAAGCAATATGTAACAAAATGTTGACGTTAGACACTATTGCGTTGTTTAAAATTCAGCAACCGATATCAATGAAGTATGCTCTCGGGTAGCAGTAGGCAAGTGGCAGGCGATTATTATGAACACATCTAAGTACTTTTTTGATGCTAACCTATATCGTTCATCAGCTCTAATTGTAGTGAAGTCGCTGTAGTGTACCAATAATTTTTGTAAGTAATGTGATGTCACATGTGTGTAAGACTAGTAATTACTTGGTTATGAAATTATCAACTTGTTTGATACGATCTCCTTTCAAACTTAAGGTCGCATACGTTTATTCATATTATATGAGATACATGTCGTTAAGATGGTTACAAAAGACGGATACACTCTTTGGGGAATATACCCTATGCATGAAAATGATGTATATTCTTTTATAATGTGATTTATGACCTTCCGTAATATGTAAAGGAGGTAATCAATTTTACAATAGTGAAAATTGACTTGAGTGTTTTGTTTACTCAAAATAAAAAATATATTGAAAACTATTTAAATGATATCGTTAAACTCGTTTATGCTGACAGGATCTTTAACATGTAAAGAAACCAACGTTAAATCATTAACATAACAGAGCAGCTCCCTTTCATTGCTTAAGAACTAGTTTTGCCATGAGTTCGGTGAGCTTTGTAGTGTATGATATATTTTTTTTAATAAGAGGTCCTCATAAACAAAAAGAAATATTGCTACAAATGCATAGCATGCTTAGTTCACGAATGAATAAAAAATAGCTTAATGAGATATGCGACAATCGTACAGTATCTATTATGTAGACAAAACTGCTGTTTTCTGCCATCCGTATTATTTTGAGTGTGCAAGTCTTTGGAATAGATTCTTTGTAGATTGAAGTTATACTGAACATTACAGCAGTATGCAGTAAAAACTTTGTTTAATTTTTAGTATTTAAATAGTTTACGTAATATTGCATAATGAAATGTTCAAAATAAATGTTCACAGTCAATTTTAATAACTACAAATCCTATAAGCCTCATTATAAAAACGTACCTAATTTTTCATAAGGAATAACCCCTGATTTTTATCCCTATTGAGGAAACCAAAATTATATAATTACATACAATGTAACGATTAAATGATCCTTTGCGTCTGTAAGTCTGAACATTACCAAAGTTCAAATACTGCCTAATTTCATAGTTAACTGGGTCTGAATTTTACATTTAAGGAATTATAATTTTTATACTGAAGCTATTCGAGTGGTTTTACAATAAAAATAAATGTGAGATATTTGGATTCTGAAAACGGACCCAGTGTAATACTTTTATTTTGCAAGGAGCAAGAAACCAGCCCCTTAGATTTCGCAAGGGTTTAGTGCTCCAAAGAATGTTGTTTTAGTAAAATGATGATTGCAGTACACATAACTTAGTGTTGTTTTTCACATAACATGTGTTTCATAGATTTCAGTATTTATTTGATTCCAACTACGTGGTTAACAATACCTACTGCTGGTTACATTACTAGAAATAAAAAGGCAGTATGCCAAAAAGAGAAACAAATAAAGACTGGTTTCTCCTAACGAATCCGTCCTCTAGGCTTCACAACCCCTCTGCCCCGTCCAACACGTCCTCTTCCTTCCGCCATGACGCCCCAACTACTCACAAAAAAACTTAGCC